>LTAE01007283.1:2331-19024 GCA_001647135.1 Pontederia paniculata
GAAAGGTTGTCCGAAGGTGAAGAGCTGACGACCGATAGATTTCAGACGAAGACAAAGGTCGTCTGAGAGCCTTGGAATGGAAGACAAAGGGAAATATACAAAGGAGTTGCTTGAGATATTTGGAATGAAAGATTGTAAGCCTAGCTCGACTCCCATGAGTACTCTCACTAAACTGGATAATGATGAAAAAGGAAATAGTGTGAATCAGAAATTATACAAAGGTATGATTGGAAGTCTTCTATATTTGACTGCCTCTAGTCCAGACATTATGTTTAGTGTATGTCTATGTACCAGATTTCATACCAATCCCAAGGATTCTCACTTGACTGCCACCAAAAGAATTCTGAGGTATATTCAAAATTCTCCAAACTTAGGTTTGTGGTATGGCAGAAACTCTCTATTTGACCTTCATGCCTACGCTGATTCTAACTTTGTTGGATGTAGAGTAGATAGAAAGAGCACTAGTGGTATGTGTTGTTTCCTTGGAAGCTCACTAATATCTTGGGCTAATAAGAAAGAAAACTTAATTGCACTGTCCACAGCTGAAGCTAAATATATAGCTGATGGAAGTTGTTGTGCTCAACTACTGTGGATGAAACAATAACTCCTAGATTAAGGCATAACAGTTGAAACTATGCCATTAAAGTGTGATAATACCAGTGCAATAGAAATGACCAAGAACCATGTGCAGCATTCAAGAACTAAACACATTGACTTAAGGTATCATTTCATTAGAGAACATGTCTCACTCAAATTCATCTCTATAGAACATGTCCCAACTGAAAGACAGTTAGCTGACATATTCACAAAACCTTTGGGAGGAGATATGTTTAATATGTTAAAAAGAGAAATTGGAATGTTGGACCTAGGAATTTAACAAATGACTTAACCTATTGGTGACTTGCTTATGTGAGTATCACTGATTAATAAAGTTGTACATTGACTATGTTGCACAACACATACATGACAAATTTTTATTTTCTCCTAGATATTTTATCCTAAGTCGAAATATAAAGGACCTTGAATAGTAAATGATAAGGTGATTAAGTATCGGGTTAACTTCGAACGACCACTCCCCACACTTCGGACGTTCGAAACATATTGTTGATATCTAATAATTCCAACTAGCGGGTGCCCACTGAAAGTCTCCGGACGTCCATAATAAATCATCAAATGCAGTATCTCAAGTAGTGGACGCCCATTGATAACTTCGGGCGACGAATCCAAATTTCTATCAACGATCGGACGACTAGTGAACAAAACAAGGGTGTCCTATGTTTTGAATGCCTTATAATACTTAGGACTTCGGACGTCCGTTGTTCTTACTCCGGACGACCGACATTGGATCATGACTTTAGACCAATGAAATCAAAGTTCGTCCACTAAAATCATAGGACGACCACTGTGATCATGACTTAACATCTCACTTTACTTCGGTCGACCCATCTTTTATTTCGGGCGTCCGGCGTTTGGGAACGCTTTATATATAGTGGGTCACCCCTAACAGCCACCATATTTGGAAAACACTCAAAGGACGACATTTCGTGTTCCTCGCGTTCCTTCATCGTCTATCCTCCGAGTCTCGTTCAAATCTCCTGAAGCTCCTAGGAACTCAAGGCGATCAAAGAATCTTCAAACAAGGATTCAAACATCTAGGTAAACCTAAAACACCACTCTTACTTCGTGAAATCTTAAATTCTAGGTTTTATTGCTAAATCCTGACTAGGTTTAACTTTGTTGTGAATGCACTTCTTCTCTTACAGAATCAAATAATCTTGTTCTCTTAACTAATCTAGACTAATACTTCTTGTCATCTTAAAATCGTATGTTCCTCCCTATCCATTAGAGTCATGTCCCTTGTTAAGAAAATAGCTAAGAGACATAGACTCGTAAAAAGAGCACAAACAGAAGAACAAGTAGATGAACCATCTTCCTCCGTTCTATAAGAACTTGTTGAGACAACCGAACCTCTTTTCAATGAGAGTCAAATCACTGACAACCCTTCTTCAACTGACCCTGACTTCGTTTCCCGTTGGTATATTAGTGAGTTGGTTCACAATCAATTCTTAACCCTTTTTGATGAACATCGATTAGTTGAACCATATCACTCTATTGACTGGGAAAGTCTTCAACTTTTCGGTCTAAAAGAAATATTTGAGTAGTGTGATTGGCTTACATTCCTTGACCTTCATCAGCCAGTCCATCCCCATGTCGTAAAACACTTCTATGCCAACCTCACCTATGATGATACACACTAGGAAATTAAGTCCTATCTAAATGGCAAAAACTTCTCCATCACTGAGTCTAAGTTAAATGAAATTCTAGACACTCTCGATTTTCCTCATATCAAACTTGCTCCAATGCATTGGCCACACACTAGCTACACTCAAAATCAAGCTGCACTAGCTGTGAGTTGAGGACAAGTAGATACCTTTGTTCAAGGATTTTTCCATAAGTATCTTCTCTCTGTCATGAAAGTTGTTCATCACATAATTACTCATATAGTCCTTCCTAGAGTTGATCACTACACAAGAGTGAATCTCCTTAATCTTGTTGTTCTTGTCCATCTTGTAGATCCTGCAACCCCTAGGATTTCACTAGAAAATTTGATCATGTATCAAATCATTAAAACCAAGGAGAAAATCCATTCTAAGTGGACTAAGGGTGCTTGCCTATATTTTGGAAACCTTATCACTTTCATGACTCGCAAAATACTAGTCTAGGTTTGATGCAAATGAAGATGTCCTTCACCCCACTAAAAATGACAAGATCTCTTTCACTACCCTGACCAGAAAGGGACTCACCAAGGACTCTTCTCAAACCACTGACTTTCCCTCTACTTCTGAGTACCAAGACACTATGAGTCAAACATCTAACCCTCCAAGAGATTCCTCCACAGCTGCAAATCCTGAAACTCCCCTGCAACCCACTCAGTCACTTAGGAATCCCTCCACTGTAGCTTGCACCTACTCATTCTCAGTTGCATGGCCTCCCAGTAGAGCAGACTGGACTACCTTGTGCACCAAAGTGGATATCATGTGAACTTAGCTCACCACTATGTCCAGCCAACTAATCCAAGCTCTTGAGTTGCTGAAGAAAGTTGAAGAAGAGCAGTGTGACAGTGCTGAAGTTAGTAAGATTATTGATGTTCATCACAATCAAGTTTGTCAACAATGGGAGATCATGTATGGTTTCATGAAGGCCACATGTTATGATCCCTATGCACATCCTCCTTTTGATAATTACAAAGGGGGAGAGAATAATCAGAGGAGTGAACCTACACCCCTGGATAAGAAGACACTCGAGCCCATTGTAGAAGAACCAAAACAACATAAGAGAGACTTGAACCTGGTGAAGAAGGGGTTCTAGAGGAGGAAAACAAGGAGGCTCTTGAAGAAGAAGCTCAGGGTGAGGATCAGAGAGCTCGAGGAGGAGAAATGCAAGGAGAAAAAAATGAACCTGATGATAATCCTCAAGACCAAAAGGAAGCTGCTGACAGAGAGGAAATTGTTGATCACAATATTGACCTTCAAAGTGGAAGAGCTGGTCAAGAAAGAAACTCTGCACAAGAAGAAGAAGCTGGCCAGACAAATATTGAAGTACTAGCTGGACAAGGCATCATTGAGATGCAAAGTGGCCAGGTTACTACTGAAGCAACAATTGTGAGAGATGGACTAGAGGACGAGTTTCAAGACTTGTTTGCTGAGTAAGACGAAGGAATCAACATTCTGATGGAAGAAGCAGTGAGCAAGATACTAAAGAAACAACAAAGATTACTAAGGATATAGCTGGAGTTTCAACAAATTCTTCTCCTGAAAAGAAGTTTGGAAAAAAACTTCAAGAGGAAGAAGAAGAAAAAGGACCAGGAAAATTAGATAGATATAGTTGTATTGCAAACTTAACTTTTGTTGTAGTCAAACTATGTGTATGAAAATATTTTAAGTCTGAATGACTTAAATGTATATTATTTTTCTGTGACTATAAACATCTTTCTTAATCTGAATGATCTTTTGTATGACATTCTATATTTCAGAAATGAAATGATAAATCTGTTGTGTAAAGATAGTTTCTGAAGTATGCTTCTCAATGATAAAGTATTTGAAATAAACTTTAGAGCATTTTTTATTTACTTGTCTTGAATATATGCATGAATTAAAGGGGAGAATTGCTTAATAATAGGATATATATGATTAAGGGGGAACATGTTTGGTTAGTTGAATTTTTGTATGATTTTTCTGATTATAACTAACCCTAAGTTCACTCCTCATAAATTTGTAATCATAAAAAAAGGGGAGATTGTTGAATATAGAATCCCGAGATTATTTTGATATCACAAATTTGTAAGGAAGCTTAATTTGTACTAATGAATTTTTTGATTTAATCTATTAAAGACATGATTTTTATGTTAAGTCAGTGATAGGTCGATCGAAGTTGAAGAACGGACGACTATGCACAGAGAAGGCATAAAGGAAAAATCCTAAGTATGGAACGGTCGTCCAAAGGATGTGAAGTGGTCGACCTCTGTGTGAAACAAAGATTGAAGAAAAGGAGTCAAGTACTGAGCGGTCGACCGAGGATGATTGATGGACGACCGAAGACATGGTTGAACAGGAAAGCTCGCCCGGTGAAGATAGTGGGCGACCAAAGGTTCGAAGTCAACAGTACTAAGATTGAAAAACGGGCGCCACAATGGAAAGAGGACGCCCAATGAAGAAGACAAGTTGTGATGATTGCGGCTAAGGAAAATGAATGGTCGTCCGAAGTTGAATAATGGACGATCGAAGAACTCTAAATGAAGAGATAGGTCGTCCGAGAGTTTTAGAGTAAAAACAGTGGACGATCGGAAGAGTGTCAGTGTTGAAGAAAGGATGTCTGTGGGCTCTTGAGTTAAAGCTATGGACGTTCAAAGTAAGGCTAGAAGAATGAAAGGTCGTCTGAAGGTGAAGAACAGATGACTGATAGATTTCAGACGAAGACAAAGGTTGTCCAAGAGCCTTGGAGGTAAAGCAATGGGTGACCAGAAGAATGTATGAGCTGAGGTATAGATATGTGCGGACATCCGAAGGACCAAAGAACGATCGATGATGTTTCATATTGAGACAAATGGTCGTCCGGGAGCTAATCAGGCAAAGCAGCGGTCGACTGGTATATCTGACAGAAGAAGTAAAGGACGTCCAAAAAATCTGAGTGTTATCAGAGGACGTCCAAAGAATGTCAAAAGAATGAAGTGGACTTCCGAGGAACTCAGTGAAGAAGGAAGCGGACGATCGTAGTACATCAACTGAAGAGTAAAGGACGTCCGAGGGATTCATAAAGAATCAGCGAACGATCAGAGGAAGGTTGAAGAATAAAATACAAGTCAAGTCGGGCGATCGTAGGATCAGCAGACGACCGAAGTAGCTTGACATAGGATTTCAACTGAAGCAAAGAACGTCCAAGAGATTGGTATGCAATAAGTGGACGACCAGAGAAGACTTGAAGATCTAAGTACAAGTCAAGTCGGACGACCAAAGGATCAGCGGACGACCGAAGTAGCTTGACATAGGATTCAACTGAAGCAAAGGGCGTCCGAGAGATTGGTCTGCAATCAGCGGACGACCAGAGAAGAGCTGAAGATCTAAGTACAAGTCAAGTCGGACGACCGAAGGATCAGCGGACGATCGAAGTAGCTTGACATAAGATGTCAATTGGAGCAAAAGGCGTTCGAGAGATTGGTGTGCAACCAGCGGACGTTCAGAGAAGAGTTGAAGATCTAAGCACAAGTCAAGATCGGGCGATCAAAGGATTGGCGGGTGACTGAAGAAGCTTGATGAAGGAACAAAGGCTAAATCTCTGAATTGCGGACGTCCGAAGGTGAACGGTGGACGGCCCAAGCATCAGACGGCAGTTTAATTGATGACTTCACCAGAGCAGCGATCGACCGAAGCAAAGGAAATGGACGACTGAGGGGTAGATGAAGGGTATTGTACTTGCATTAACGGCTAGTTTTCTAAGAGAGATATTAGGTCGTTAGTGCAGAGTATAAATTATAATCTACTTTTTGGGAAGTAACTTTGGCAAAATTGTTTAGTGAACTTGATAACTTGAGTGAAAAAGTCTTAGTTCCTACTTCTGAAATTTCGAATGTCGAATCCATAATAGAAGTAAGTTAAAGTGTGTGTTCAAGATTGAACAATTATAAGATGTTGTCTCCTTGTCCTCGAGAGAAAAAAAGGAGAAGAAGAATGTGTAAGGGAGCCTTTGCCCTAGAAGAAGAAATTTAGTGATCTCCAGATGTCTCAAGATCAAGAAGATCGGAGCGGAGATGTAGGCCAAGAGTTCAACTGAACCTCGTCAACAAACTTTTGTTTGTTTGTCTCTCTTTTTTATTTGTTTTTGCATTTGTGTGCTTTCGCTAAGATAATTAATTTAAATAGTTGAATATTTTAATATACCAATTCAACCCTCTTTTTAGTGTCATCTGGATCCTACAATTGGGACGGTCCTTTCATACCCCTTCAAATATTTGGCCGAAAAATCTCTTATTTATTTTTAAAAATGAAGATAATTGTGCTGATTGAATCTTGGCTGGGTTTCTAAAAGTATGAACTTGTAAAATAAGAGGGGATACACTACAAAGCTGATTGCCAACTCATATAATCACGAAGAATAAGTTTGAGTGGGATTGAGAGTGAACATATATGTGTCCCACCTTCTCTCCTATTTTATGTTTTCTTTTATTTGTTTTCTCTTTAAATTGTTTTTTTATTTTGACAGATATTACAAATATCTATACTAACCATTTTGAATATTATTTTATTATTTCTAAAGTAGGGTCCATTAATTAGTAAGATATAAATTAAGGTATGACACAACTTGTGAAAGTGACTGCATCTCTCAGGACGTGGCTAACAAGTGTGACAAAAAAACATTGAGAGGCCACACGCAAATCGACTACTTGTTGAGAAATGAGATCCATATATACGAATTGCCTAGAGATATCAGGCGCACTAGCTTCTAATTATAGAATATACTGAAATTTCTGTGGTCATTCATCAGAAGATAAATTAAAATATCATCACCGTTAAGTTTTTTTTTTTTTGGTTAATTGAAGCTCCTTTGTTATTTAAACCCAAAAAAATGTGCATGAAAAGCTCATGTCTAGACAAAGATAAACTGAAAAAAAAATGAACTTAAGACCTCAGATTCATATTACTATAATACATCATAAAATATTTGCATCTAAGCTGGAATTAGCCAAACAATTACGGAACTTAATTAGTTTTTGTAAATAAGTTGAAAATATTTTTTTATAAAAAGGCTAAATTAAGATGTAACAGTTAATGGTTTTTATTGATATTTGAGTTTTCTTTCATAATTTAAAATAATCTGCCATGACAATATACTGTGTTTGCTGAAAATAAATTATAGGGGAAATTTTTCTAAATAGATTTTTCATAAAATAATGTATTTCTTTGCTTTTTGTATGTAAGAAAATAAGTTTCATATAGAAAATAATTATGATATATATATGTGAAAAAAAATCCTCTAAAAAATAGGAATAATAGTTTTTTCGAATTAAGTTGTACATATAGCTCTTAGGTCAGGTCGAAAATATTTTCATCAGTCAATATTTGTTTTTATTTCCAAACAAAGAATTTGTTTTTTCCTGAGGTAAACACAAACCTGAATCCAGCTAGGTTAGGTTCATCCCACTTAAGTTATATAATTCAAACAGATAATGATACGTTATGGGACATAGTGATCATGAGGTAGCTAGCTCGTGGACGATGTGCACAAGAAGTCTCAGACTCTCAAGCCGCTGATTTATAGAACTGGACCTGTTTTTCTTTTTCTATGGGTTTCAAAAGTTCATGCATATTGACAGCAGTAAGTGAAAGCAACGAATCAATGGAGAGGTACTTTTACTGCATGGCAGGCGAAGTAGATGTATATACACCCCCTCCTCGTGCATGTATTCCCAATGGTTGCCTTAAATGTTATTTTCACCTCTTAAATACTCTCTCTCTCTCTCTCTCTCTCTCTCTCTCTCTCTCTCTCTCTGTGTGTGTGTCTCAGGTTGTATGCGCTGATGATCAGGGAGCATGCGTTAAATGTTAACTAGTTCATTTGTTGTTTCGTTTTAATTGTAATATTGTTGCAGGTGGATCCATCGTTGGGTCGATCTCAGGTGCACTGAAGGGCCTGACAACTGAGACGGGGCTCTTCGGCGGCGCCGGAATAGGAGTGGTAGCTGGTGCTCTTGTGTCTGTGGAGATCTTAGAGTCCTGCCTCCAAGGAGAGATGCTCTCCAAGGTTCTCTCTCTCTCTCTCTCTCTCTCTCTCTCTCTCTCTCTCTTAGACGTCTACAGTTCAAAGCTTGCATCTCCATTTCCTTTTTCTCGGCAATTACTTGCATTCTCTAATTCAGGTTGGTGATGAACGTGCTTCACCAGCTACCATGCAAAAGCACTGAAATGACTTAATTTTCAGAATATCCGAAGAATAATTCTCATTAATTATAGTATATCTTTTTTGGGTAATTAACATATTTTTTCTTCAAATAATTCGGAAAATGTATCTGGTCCGTCCTAGGAAAAGTATAAATTAAGTAAACTGGTCCATGTTGCAAAATGCAAATACCGTATCTAGTTCTGTGCCATCCCATGACATAATTTCTTACAATATTATTCTCCAACTAACACATATTAAAGAGTTGATGCTTCTCCTGAGTAGCTGATGCTATAAGGAGTGCAGCAGGAAATGGTCCATAGCTAGCTGGACGTAAATTAATTTAGAACCATGTTACAAATTTGTCTTTCCATTCAGATTTTATTAATTGCTTTTGCGTACTTTTTTCAACAAGAAATGGAGGAAATTGGCATAATACACTTCAAATTACCCTTTTGGTGCCGTAATATAAAAAAAATATGCAGTAAGCGTCTTTCTGCAAATAACAGATTATTTTATATAAAAAATATCGTTAGTTTCTAGTGTACTAGACACATTATATTAAAATTGTGCTACACGCTCCTAACAATAACGTAAATACAACCAGATTATAAAAAATATCTTCATTGTTTTAATAAACGACAGGATAAGAATGTGCAGCTAGTCCTTCTCATAAAGGAATATATACAGCTATATATGTTCAGTGTCGATATACATTTGTTCATCAAATGAATTGTCTAAAATATTCCAATGAGTGTACCGTTCTCTGTAAAAAAAAATTTTTCAGGTTGCCATCTTTAACAGTCTCCTGGATGGAAAAGTATTCCCTGAGTGGGTGAGCCCTGCCATGCTGAAAGCATACCAATGGCAAGTAAGTTGTTAGCTAGCATGCATCAGCTTCAAAGTTACATAGTTCATTGCATTCCACAACGCAAGACATCATTAATCAGACGGCTTAATTGCAGACGAACACAGATGAATCTAGTCCTGCTGAAAGTTCAGATATCTACTGTACGCCAAGTACCAGAGGTTTACTGCCAGACATTGTCAACATGATACCAGAGCTCAATATCAGTTGCCACGAAAGTAGAGATTTGTACGTGAAGATGATATCTTGTGTTGTCTGCCTGCAGGTATTGAATCCACATCAGATTAATGCTCTTGCTTTCACTAATTTTATGAAGAACATTTGGCTAGTGGTAGATTACTGTATTGCAGTAAGATATTTTTGCAACTTCATTGCATGCCATGCAAACCTACCTTAGCTACCAGCAATGAATTGCACATGTACTCACAGTTCAAGAATTCTGGGACACTTGTGTGATCTCTTACTATACAAGTTAAACAGTAGTAATTAATGAACTAGACTCCAAAATCAAGGAAGAATATGATTTCAATCCGGAGACAATTCGTTGGTTTGAACCATATCGAGGATCAAATTGGTCCCATCTTATTCAAAGATAATATATGCATTCCTAGGTTTTTGGTCCATATATCAGACCTGGTGGATGAGTATGTATATATATATATATATATATAGGAAGCCACCTCAAAGAAGAACTTTGTTCTAACTGTTACAATTAATGGCCTTCAATTCATGAGTGTGTCCTTGAATTGAGACTTCTGCCACATGGAACAGGTTAACTACAGCAATTGCACAGTACTTACTGTACTCTTGTCATGAACAAACTTATAATTCCCCGTAGTGCTGCAAGTATTCAGTAAAAAATCTTCACTTTTATATTACTCTTCTTCTCTCAACCTCTGAACTGTTCATAAGGTAGGAAGGTTGAGGCTTTAAAACTTTCTTGATGGGGTCCCAACCTTTCATTTAAATCTTCCTTCTTTGGCATATATGGGGAAGACTGGTAGGTGGCTGCATAAATTTCTTTGTATCTTGTTGGGAATGACTGCTATGCTCTTAGGAGCTTATCTTTAATTCCCTTGCACAGTTAAAGTTGATGCAGCTTTACAGCTATCGAAATGTCAGATTTCAGTTCTTAAAAATATTACAGCCACATTCTGGGAATATGTAATCTGTTGTGTTTTTCAGGATCATAAACAGATTTTTGAAATAAGAATACTGACTATAAATTTTGTAATAGGCTGCTTGCTTACGTCCATGATTTATTTCACTAGCAATCTCTCTTTTTTTTTCTGTTTCTGTTATTGTTTCAATAATTAAAAAGGGGCAGTATATGTTTCAATGGGGGTGTAGTACATCACCACACTACATCTAATACCTGAAAGATATATACCTTTTAAGTTATTATCAGAGGCATGGTTTTTGATGCAACTGCTGATCATCCATATCATTTTCGGATCATTGGTCCTTTTTTAATGTCATAATCCTCGATATCACATGCATAGGCATGGTTCTTGATGCAAGTTATGTTCAGATAATTAATTCTGGTCCATTTTTGTATGAGAATTACATGTCCATTTAATTATGTTTGCAGGATTTCAAAAAAGGGGATGCCGCGAGAAGATTGCCAAACTGTAGGCACATTTTTCATACTTCCTGCATAGACAAGTGGTTGCTTCGACACGGCACATGCCCCATTTGCAGACAAGAACTGAAATTTCCTTGAGCTAAATTATATAGTAGGAAGGTTCTTAGCAATAATCTTCTGGATAAATAGCAATTTTTCTTTTTAATTTTATTCTTAGTATTCGTTAGTTCTCTCACATCTTTATTGATACTTGTAAGTGGGTGAAGAATGAACCACATTTCAGCTATGTTGTCCTGAATAACCCATATATGCAAGTTCTGCCAAGAACTGACTTAGCATGAAAACTTTTCAAGATAAATCACAAGAGACATCTTTGTTTGGAAAACAAGCATGGCAATAGGGGTGTCAAAAATTTCATGTGTTGATAAGACAGTACTGTGAAAGCATCAATTAGATTGCTGATCAGAAAGAACATATTTCATTACATTTTTCCTCAAAAAGAAAATTAACTCTCACTTATATTGCTTTCAGTAGAAAGTGAACAGATATCCTTGAGATATCCGCAGAAATTTTTACTGGGTACTCTGATCTTCTCTTTTTTTCTCTGAAAAATATTTCTGCTTGTGAACATGATAGAGAACTCAATCTGATCAACTTCCAACAGAATGAATTATGATGAATGCCCTTTAATTGTTGCCATTACTCAATCATTCAAGCTTTGATCTTGTTCCAACATCTTAAAGATATGAAAGGAACCCAAAATGAAGCATCTAATCAATGCTGTCAGCATTGCTCTAGCTGTTCATGATAATGATGTCTTGTTGAAAGTGGTGTCCTGTTAACAATCATTATAGCGAAAGAGAAAAACAACAGCATATAATAGTTCACCAATCATTCTATATATTTCATGTAACAGATAAAACTATGTGGAGAAAAAGCATTTAGCCCAAGGATATTATTATGCACACAACATGCACCAAGGGAACGCAAGCTGATTGAACAGGACCCGGATGAAAAGCTAAATACGGATAATTATTTATTAAACATAATGAAATGCGAGTGGAAGTACTGTAAATTTAGAAACGGCGTGCAGGTAAAAATCATTACATTGTATGTAAATTCATATCATTCAATTCCCAGGATTATTAGGTAAAGAAGATCCATATCTATCTACATAGTCAATTTGCATAATTATGCATGACACAATATCTATTTCTACACGGTCAATTTGCATAATGGTCAATTAAAGTACAGTTTGAAGCAGCATGTAGTTAATTCCTTGCTTTCTTCATGACTATGACAAACATCAAAGGAACCTGTTCAACGTAAATTATCTGTATATTATTCTCCTCTGATCCAGTAAAAGAAACCTGTTCAGCATGCATTTAAAGTATCTTTGAATATTCTTCTCCTCTCCAGTAAAAGTATGCAGCAAATATAAATTGGGTTCTTGTCTTAGTGGCTAAACTTGGTATTATGCTTATATGATATTCAGGTTCGAAATGAAGTATCTGATATATTCCTTGTTCGGTCATAAAACCTATCACTTAAAGTTCAAAGCACATAACATACAGACCCAGCTTACTGACATCACTTTGCATGCATCCCTCGTCGCTGGCACCTGCCAACCCTCATACTCTTTTCAGAAGGTTTTTACACCTTCTGATGTACAAATTTGTTTATCCCACTTTGCAATTCCTTCCTGTGGACATTTTATCACGGTTGTAAGTGTGTAACTAACGTTACAGTATGTGAACTAAAAGAAAAAAAAAATTGACGGGAGTGTCCTCCTTTAGAGGACGGACAGCATGTTCATTAATCACACTTAAACATCACATTCACAATTTGATAAGCAAAAGAGTCTAATTCATGCTCAGCTATCCACACTAGTCACTAAACTCTCAATTTCATCTAACATAAGACAATTGAAGTTTAACAAATATTAACATCATTATAAAAAGGAAATATGAAATGCATTAAACTTGAAATATAAAAAAGTTCAAACATCAACCTAACACATAATCTACATCTAACATCAATCCATTTTTTTTAGATGCTCGCATTAAGCCTCTGATCTATATGGCTACTGATATAGAGCAAGATGATAAATTAATCAGGAATTAAATCTGAAATGCCTCGTCGCCCTTAGTGCACAATCATGTTAACCTATTATGTTAACCTAACTTGATTAGCATCCAATACAAGTTTCAAATAATTCTAACCTTCACAAAAACCCTAATTTGTTGCGGCCTCCAAAAATATTGTCCAAGATAAGCAATCCCCTCAAACCCTTCTATAAGTGTTGTCAGAAGCGGACTGGACCAATCGGTTCGATCATCAATGAGGGCTTTGTCAGGTTCTGGTCCGAAAAAAAACTGGATGATGGTTGAGCCAGATGAAACTGATAAAAATTGAAAAAAAATTGATTGAACCGCTCGAATCGATTAATTTTATTGAACCGACCAGTTCAACTGCATAATAAAAAAAAAGAAAAGCGAAATTGGACTTTGGGAAGTGGGCTTGGAAAAAAAGGGGAAGTGAGTTTTGAGAT
Source organism: Pontederia paniculata (assembly GCA_001647135.1). Taxonomy (NCBI): domain Eukaryota; kingdom Viridiplantae; phylum Streptophyta; class Magnoliopsida; order Commelinales; family Pontederiaceae; genus Pontederia; species Pontederia paniculata. Next base: position 15,766 of record LTAE01007283.1, read on the forward strand.
AGGAAAATATTATAATTCTAGACCATTTAAACATGTTTTAATTTTTTTTCTTTTTTTAATTACTAAATAAATTCTTTAATTGATATTTATATTTTAATAAATAATTATTTAAGATATATTTTTATTAATAGATTTTATATCAAATAAAATATTAATTGATCATAACTAATATAATTTAAAAATAATTTTTTTTCATATTTAATTATATTATTTATGATTCTTTCATCTAAATTATAAATTATATCTTACTTTAATATTTTTAATAGTATCTGATTCGATCATTTAGCTTAATCGGTTTAACCAGTTCGATCTGATCTAGAAACTTCTCTGGATTGTCGTGATAACATTGCCTTTTATACTTAATGTAGATGACACAAGCCATTAAACAAAATTACCCTCACTTTTGATAAAATAATTCATATTGGGCCGACACGGTCAACAATTTGCGGAGCTCACTGCGACATGAAGTGAACCGTTACGGTTGAAAATGGCCTACTGCAGTTGGACCGTAGCCTGGCTAGTGTTGCACAGAATCCTGCAACCGGTGTGTTCTCCTTTCCCTTTTATCTTCTCTTTTTCACCTCCGATTTTTCCAATCACAAAAATATGACAAAAGTGCAAATTCCAAAATTGCTAATAACATGCATCAAAATGACAAACTATATCCACTAATGTGATTGATCCAACGATGATAAACCGAAAATAAATAGATATACATCATGCATTTAGAAAACATTCTTTTATTAAACTTATTAGCGCTAAATCAATATTCAGTTATTAATAGTTATCCACTAGTCGTTCTCTATAAAATAAACAGTTGTGTCATCACCCAAATTTTGTTAAGTTTGTGTTAATCTTATTATTCTTGTCAACTAAAAAAACTATGATATTCGGTATTACGAATTATATGTATTAACAATATATGGAACTAATAAAGGTCTCAAGTTCGATTCATGTGTACGCAAATATTTTCGTTGAAGTTTGGTCCACCATAATCATGCATGCGACTCTTGATGAACATCAATTTAGTCGAGCTCAATGGTGGACCAAGATTTTAACTCAAGATCATTGCGGATAATTATTAGCAGCACTAGAGTTGGATGATAACTATCGATTATTAAAGTAACAATAAAAATATATGAGACTTCGAACTATATAACTAGGTTGTATGATTCTTATGCTCGTGATAATCAATCTCTCAATGCATGTTTAATATGATACTAGGGATGTACCACAATCCTATTCAGAGCGGAGAATATGCCCCCGACTCGACCTACGGGGCGGAGAAATTAAGTTCACCGCTCCCCAATCCCCACAGGAGCCCCGATTCTCCGAGATTTAATAAAAAAATATACCATAAAATTATAAATAAATAATATTTATAAAAATATATAATTTACATATATGTATTTAAATATTATAATATATGCTTAAGAATAAAAACTTATAAATAATACTTAAATAGTATTATATTGATATAATTAATTTTAAAATATTTTAATAAGTATATATATGTGTATGGGTCGGAGACTCGTTGGGCGGGGGGAATATTCTCCGCCTCGATCCCCACGGGGGAGTTTTGCCACCAATCTCCTCCCCGGAATAATATTTTTTGAAGTTGAGGTTCCAATAGGGGATTTCCCACGAGGATCTTCGAATTTCAAAAAATTATTCATATACGATATGATTTTCATATATATGACATCCATGTAAAAAAAAAGGATTTATTATCAATTATCATAGGTTAAATGAATCACTGATAAAGATAGCTTATAAGATCGTGATAATTATATCAGAAAACAATGTTTATAAATAGAAAACGAAACTAGAAAAAGTTAAAGAAAACTGCCAGTGGCAATTAATGAGATAAAATAATAACATCTTCCTACCTGGGAAGACAATTGGGATTCAAACTTGTGCCATATTAATTAAAAGCTTTGCCATTTATAGTTAGTAGTTGAACATAAAAAAAGGTATTTATTAATGAAAAATAAAAAGAACCACATCTTTTGGCTACAAGTTGCTTATATTATGTGGCACTTTCAATTCCTGCACGTAGATGGTCGAAGCAGGCAAAGATATCAATTTAAAGGAGTCCATTTGGAACATACTGACCCAATTGGATCGAACCCAACAAAACATATGGATCATTTTTTTTAATATGCTTCAAAATATTATTATCTACTAGAAACAATAACATCATAACAAATAAATTGTGAATAATATTATTCTGAAACTATTTCACACCTACTTTTTTCCCAAGGAGGACCCAAAATATCCTACTATATATAATGAGTAAAACTAATAATAAAATATGAATATAAATCATGACTACTATAATATATATAGTTTGGGGGTCAAGTAATGTTGCACCGAATGGAGAAAGAGAAACGAACAAGAAAAGGAGAACAGTTGGGTGGTTGGTGGCTGCTCGTATTGCACCGAAAGAAAAAAGCTTGGCGTCGTGGAGCGGCCCAGTGGCTGCAAGTAACCTGACTCACGTGATAAATCTTTGTTTGCTTAGAAAAATATTTCTTCGGAGAAACTTCTTATCTCTCTCGTAATATTTATATTCTTAATATTTTTTAATAATCTAAAATTCAACACGTAAAATAATTACGAATGAAATAATCTTTTTAAATAAGAGCTTCATCAAAATTTAAACTCGTGACTTCTTGATCCTAGTGTGATATTATACCAATTAATTTTTAATATTATAAATATAAATATGATATTTTTTAATTTAAATTTTTAAAATTAATGTCAATATATCTAATTTAATATAATATCAAAGTAAATCAATAAGTCATGGACGAAGTTTTTATTAAAAATTAATTTTTTTTCCAATGATCTACCTATAAATGATAGTCCAACGAAAATAGTGGTTTAGTTAATAATTTTTATAATAGTTGTGAGATATGCTTTTTGTAACGCCCCCAAAATCAGACCTTGCCACCTGGCAATAATCTTGACTTTGGAGACGCCGCCACATCATATCAGTACCTTTGGTTTGACCATTTGACTGGTCAACCTCAGGGCCACATCAGATAACAGTGACAATATAAACTAAAATATCCTTCTGCAATATAATGACTAATAATCCAATACATAGTTCCAACAAAACTACTAGATATCAATGACTAATCAAATAACAAATATGGACTCATAACAACATCCATCTCTATCAGATGACCAGCAGGACTCAACCAGGATCCTAATCCATATGCAAAGCAGACCACCACGAGTTGCATCACCATCA
>LTAE01007284.1:0-23140 GCA_001647135.1 Pontederia paniculata
ATACTGGTCGACATCTCCATATCTTTGGTCGACCATTTGTATTTTGCTACTGCTCATATGAACTCCTCCTCTGATATTGGTCGACCGTTTATATTCTTAGGACGCCCACTGCACACATATGGTTCTTCATGTATAAATTACGTGTGCAGAGGTCGTCCATTCCTTTAGCTCAGGTCGACCGCTGTACTGAACTTGACTATATCCTATTACAGAAATCAGCTCAAACAAGTTCATCAGTACAGGCTGAGTTCACTTACAAATTTGTGATCATTCAAAACATTCTCGGGATCCTAGATTCAACACCTTTCCCCTCAAATCAAACATTCCCCAAGTGAAATAAGGGTTCTGAATTTATATCATATAATTTTGAAGCCATGAAACTATTAAAAAGCAAAACTGCAAAGGAAAGTTGATTGCGATCAATGTTATTAGAGTCATAATTTGTTGATATGATTATTTTTTTACTTTGCATGTTTTGGAATCAATCTTTTCAAAAGAAAAAAAATGATAAAAGGTCTCATGTTTATTTTTGTGAAATGATACCTTGCTTATGTCAATATATTAGTGATGTAGCATTGGAAATATCATTAATGTATAATATAATATTATAAATATGTGTTGAAGATACCTTTCTTAATTTTCTGATGTCAACTTTTTTCTTGTGTCCAACTTTTGACAGGAACCTTATCCTTTGTTGCTTGCCTGTTTTGTCTCGCATATGATGAATTTTTGTTTTTTGAAAATTGCTTCCTAGTTCACATTTTAATGAATGCATCAAGAAGGTTACATGTAAATGCAAAGATTACTTGGGCTAGCCACAGTCGCAAGTGACATTTACTATCAAAATTGAAGTCTTGACAATCATGATAGTGATCTTTTATATATTCATAAGTACCTCAGTCTCCTATTGTGTGCTCAGTGGATCAAAATACCGCAGTGTCAATAATAAAAGGGAAAATAGTGCATTCCCAAGATTTGTGCATAACCGTTGTACTAATGTTTAGGTGCATTACCTTGCACCTATCCACAAGTTTGATTGTAATATTGTTACATAATGGAAATCAAGTACATTTTTGCCGCCATTAGATGACTTATCTATAGGTGTGTAGACAAATTTCCTTTTAATCACTTGATTATGATGTCTAGATTTGTGTGTTCAAAGCCACTTTGGAGTGATGTGAATGAGTAATTTCCTACGACATTTTCTGTTGCTTTTTCCATTAATTTTTTTTATCTATCGTGATTAAATTTACTCTTTTATGATAAAGTTTTATTTTTTCTTAAATTTGATATTTTTCAATAAATAAAAGGAAATGATAAATTCCTTGTAATTTGTTTCTCCATTCTCATTTAATAGAATAATATTTTGTTTAACCTAACATAGGGGACATTAAAAAGTTTATATATGGAATAGTGATAAAAAAATGTTTGCACCTTTCGGATAGAATTAGAGATGAGCAATCCCTTTGTGCTCAAGAATTACTTATCCTCCTCTTTACTCCAACTGTGATCAATATTCTTTTAGTGATAATTTTTGGGCATAAAACACTTTTGAGTTTTGACATAATAAGAAAGAACAACGACATGCAAGAGAGCTTATCACTTATCCAAGCAATCCCAAATGTAATTGCTCAAGGAATATTGCAATGTCGGAAACACCAATTTCAATTATTAGAATAAGATTTTAGCAATCAAAACCCCTCCTTTAGCGTGGAGCCTCCTATTAATCCGTAAGAAAATCATAGATGAAATTGAGAAGTTGTGTTGGGATGAACACTCCAATCAGGGCAATGAATTAAACAGGATGGACTGAATTGCTGCATTCCTTTCATATGCATAGAATCCACACAAGAAAAATTTTAATGTACAAGGTCTATAACTTACTACTCCAACACCCAATCTTTGCATAGGACAAATTTCCTTAGCATCTTAATATTTGATAGTATACATGGGTGCAAATTTGCATGTCCTAATGATTTCAGTTTGGTAACAATTACAAGATGAAAGATTGTAAAAGAAGGCCTGACCCGAAATTTGTTTGGGACTATAACAACAAGATAAGCAAATAAGCATCCATTAGGAGGCGATGAAGACTACACATTGTGGCCATACCAAATTCCTCATAGACCTGGGTTAGGTTTCAAAATGGAGAAAATGCATCAATTCAAATATATTGGTATTATGTCTTTAGAAGAGATCTGCAACAAAAATACTATTTTTTAGTCTTACTCGTCATAGTTAGATGTCAAACCCAAAATGAAATAAATTAATCGGAGTTAATAAACTCAAATACTATGGGGGCAACAAAAAAAAATATCATGTTTTTACAACCAACCCATCCGAACAAATGATTCATCCTCAACAATGCAACCATTGAAAGACAACACTATGACATGTCCATTACGGCTTGAAGTTAACTAGGTTCCGCAAACAAAAAAAACAATAAGGAGCTCCATCTTTATTCACACTTGAACATAAAAAGGACAAAGAACTTTGTTATACATTCCTAAAGGTACAATATAATACATCTTAAATTTATCAACGTTTTGGAATATTTAACTTATGTGAATATTAAGAGAATGAATTAGGAGGATGTAGATTAGGAGGATGTAGTATTTTTAAAGATAAATAACTTTACTTTGTACTTCTAAAAAATCTCATAGTCACTATAATGGCATGCATTGTAAATATATTATAAACAAGACACAATATAAATTGTTAGATAAATTACCTAAGCATATTAAATAAAGTAATATAAAATATAAATAATTAATCTAATAAGCGATTATCTTTCAGAAAAAATAAGTTCTGTTAAGGTAACCTTAAAAATAATGAAATGAGTGCAACTTAAATATAAGACTAACGTAAACATAACATACAATCAAATGTTCTCCATTGAAGTCACACGTATATATTCGATCGTTCTTATGCTAACATCCACATAAATTCCTTAAGACATGCATCACTAACATGGTTCCTTAGCATGGAAACACACGGAGTAGGGGTTTATGGGAATAGGCAATTACACTACTCCTAGAAGTAGTAGTTGCCCACAGTCCACATCAATCTCGAAGAGATGAGAAGCATTCGGTGAATGTCGAGATCGTAAAGTTCTTCCTACAACAATGAAGGAAACAATAAAGACATCATCATTAAGTGATGAACGAGGAGAAGGGAGAATCACGGTGGAGGAGAGAAAAATGAAGCTCCTCATAAATAATAAAAACGTCTTTTAAAAGAATGATAACATAATAAACACGAAAGAATTTCATCATTTAAAAAAAATATTTGTTAAATTAGATGTGCTACCAACAATTCTAAATTCAACACATGTACAACTAAAAGAGAAAATTAATTTTTAGTATGAACAATATTTTTATATTTATATTATTAATAAAGTCAAACAAATATAATAATTGACTTAAATTAGATCAAATCTTATTTTAGAAAATTGCCTAAAAAAGCATGAAATTAATGTTTTTAACTAGTTGCATCCTAATGGATGGAATACTTATATTCCATTTTTTTCTCTCTCTATTTTGACTGTATTTCATTTTTCATTCTTAATAATATAGTATGTTATTTTTTATATCATCAATTGTCATTACTAGTCATGACAATATATCATCGAACTTAGTTGTAAAATATCGCACCTCTTCAATCCAAACGCATGGTAGGATGAAAATATAGGTAATATATATATCATATTTTAATATTCTATTTGTTTCAACATTATTTTCCAACAAACGACCCGTAAGTCAAACATGAAGAGGAGAATAACAATTTATGTTATACTTATTTTTGCTTCTAATTTAATTTATAAATACATATTCTTTATTTTGAATTTATTAAAATTGGACACTTTCATTCCTTTTGCAAGTGTTCCGTGAAATTATTTTCTATTCATTATAAAGCATCATTTTTGCTCCCCCTACCCATTTATACAATAACATATTTTGAGAATACTTAACAAGTTTTAAAAAGGCAAGAGATGTGTCGTCCACACTTCTATCTGAAAATGGGGGAATGGAGGGGGACACCTCCCTCGAACCACGATAGTGTTTCGCACGTACAAAAATAGCGGTTGAGATAGAGTTTAATGGTTAAACCGCTAAATGAATTATTTAGTGAATTAATTTTGACAATAGCATTTAGCGATTAATTAAATATTTTTTAATAATCTAACTTGATTAAGGTTTAGAGGGTAGAGGGTAGGTTTTTTATTTCAAATTTATCCTTCTTCAACATACACTATATAGATTTTATTATTGAAAAAAAAAGATAAATCCTTATTTATATTGTTTCTAGAATGAAAGACGTCATTTATAATTACTTTCTTTTGTTATATTTTTATGATTTGAATAATTATTTACATAATTTTTTATGTAAAACAAACAGTGTATATACACACACACATATAAATAATATTCAAGGTAACAAAAACAAACAAAAAAGTTATCGCATACAATAAAAAAAAATCAAATGTATATAATATTAATTTTTCATAATTTATTACCTTATGCCCATCTACGTCATTTTATACAAATAAAGATATTCAACCGCTAAATTTATCAAACACTTATTTATCAGTTTCTTAATTAAAATTTTAAATTCTAATCGTTATCCACAAACCGCTATATATTGATTGACTCACTATCCATAATTAAAATCGCTATCCACTTATCAATCGCTCAATTTGCCAAATAGAACCCACCTCCAATGAATGACTAAGGACGGATTTGTCTTCTCTACTTACTTTTTATTTTACAAATTTAATATCTTCTTTATTTTTTATTAAAATATAATATAAGTAGTTATGAGGGGTAAATGGTCATTTCATAATTATAAAAAATAATTCAATAATAAACTTGACGGGAAGACCTAAGTTTCAAACTTGAATGAATTTGGCGGTTGAAATTGTAAATTTGTAGTTCAATATTAAGCATAGAAATTAGTTGTGTTTTAAATGGTGAAATAGGAAAGTATTTTACTTTTTCTTACAAATTCAGTATTTCTGAATTGAATGATGGGTGAAAATATTATTAAGTTCTTTTTAAAAAAATCAAATATTTGTGTTCTATTTATTACTTGAATGAAAGCTAACTAAATTTCTCAAACAAATAGTGTTTAACTAATCAATCGATTGATTTAAATAGTACCTATTTTGAGATTCGTTGAACTATAGTTAGATTTTGGAAGCACTAATATTGATATAAAGATATTAATTTGGAGTGATATTGGATGGGGTCAAGTTTCAAAAAAAAAGTCGACCCAATACAAATAAGGTTGGGATGCACTTCACTAGTCTTGAGTTCTTTTTTCTAATAGGTTAAAAAAAGATAAATGTTTAAAGTTGAGATAAATATAATGTAAATTTTAAAGTTGGTTGGACCGGGTTCGACCTAATATCATTATTTAATTGAACTTTTGAATAGTAAAATTGATATCAAAACAATAATATATCAACTAAATGGTCTTAGAAAACAAAATCATAAAATAAATTGAACTAATAAATGAAAAGGTATAAAAATGGTTAAACCCAAATATAATGTGTATATAATTTTTTAGATTCAAATTAAAGTTTTGACAAATATATATATTTTTTGGGTTACATGGTTTTGACAAATATTTTAATGATACGAACAATGTACAATAATAAAGAAATATAAGATAAAAAATAGTCACAAAGCGACAATTTTGCCAATAAATCAAACAATAGAGACCTCGTCTCAAGGTCGAAATTCACATCACAATAATATATTTCTTATCATCGGGTCCAAATATGACAGTTATCAACTACATATCACTTGACATTAGGCAGAAATATAATAGTTTTCAATTTATATATATATAAATATATATTTGTGTGTGTGTGTGTGTTTGTGTGTGTGTAATACACATTTTACATTTTATATATTTTTTTGTCCTTCCATATTTATGCAATTTTATCATATCTTGTGTATTTTAAATTAATAATAGGTGCATGCACAAGTAATTAAATTATATATTTATTGCATTCTCGGGGTTATCGCCTCTCACCTACCACGTGGCGCTATCTCCTTAGGGGAGCGTTTCACTTTTTTGTATATAAATTAGGTCATCTCTTCTCCATCCCGAAATAGTCAAGGAGAAGAGCACGCCGCCAACAAAGGGAACAAATCTAGGAGTCTAGATCTTCAAATTTTCTAAGGAGCACATAAAAGGTATGATTTTTTTTGTTCCAAATTTTTTTTAGATATGATTATGATGTACCATAATGTATCTAAATTCGAATATCCCATGAATATCTTATTCTGTAAGATATATACTAATAAGGGTGTACTTAGATAGACGAAGAGAATAAAGAGAATGTGAAGAAAGGGGAAATGAGTCCAATGGGAGGGGGAGATTATTTAGCCTTTCGCCAATTCCAATTTGGGCGAAACTGATTTTAGTTAGGAGGAGAACGAAAAAAATTTCGCTCCAAAAATATTCCACCAAGAAAATGTCAAAGGACTTCCTTTCCCTTCAAACCAAACACTCCCCAAGTGAAATAAGGGTTATGAATTTATATCATATAATTTTGAAGCCATGAAACTATTAAAAAGTGGAACTGCAAAGAATAGTTGAACATAATTTGTTGATATGATTATTTTTTTTACTTTCCATGTTTTGGAATCAATCTTTTCAAAAAAAAAATGATAAAAGGTCTCATGTTTATTTTTGTGAAATGATATCTTGCTTATGTCAATATATTAGTGATGTAGCATTGGAAATATCATTAAATGTATAATATAATATTATAAATATGTTATTAAAAAATATTACAATATATGCATGTTGAAATTATGCATTGTTGTTTTGCATGCTACAAATAGGTATAATTTATTAGAAATGCTGTCTTGATTATTGTAATAATATATCAATCATTTCCATTAAAAAGATAGCCATGAAATTGTGTGTTTGCATATTGAGTCACAATCCCAAGTTTATAGAATTTTAGTTAAGCGAGCATTAATTAGTCGTACAACTCTACGTTGATAATATTTGGTCCATGATTTTATTTAATGATTGAAGATTGCATGACAATACAAAACATCCATAAAGATATGATGTATAATTATCAATCTAAACGAAAAGATTATGTTGTTCTTATCATAATTAAGTTTCTTGCTTCATTATAGCTTTCATATCAATTTTTTTATGATTTAAAATTATATAAATTATTTCTTCCATTATTTCTATTCAATTTTTCTTTATAATGTTATTAGCATGCAAAGAGGTGTACATTTACAAGTGCCATATTAATATTTTATATTTTTGCACTTTTCATATGATTATAAATCACTATCTTATATACTATTTGAGTTATATACCAACATAAAATTTTAGTGCATCAATAATTAGATTTCATAGAACTTTTCATATGATTAAGAATTTCATGGCACAAGAAAAAATCAATCAAATTAAAACAAAAGTATTGAAAAATTATTACTTTTATCCCTGAATATTATCACAATTAGTTTCCTTGAATTACAGTATACACCATAAGCCTCCTAAGAAATTATCAAATAAGGTTATATAATTTGTTATACTTCAAATTTCCTTTTGAAGTATTATAAATGTAAAATAGTTTCCTATTTTCTTTTGTAGATTGTATCTCTCACAAGTTGATTGCCCATTGAGGGCACTCCAACTATGATCATCACATTTAATTCTTTTTGTTCACTTATTAATGTTTTGAGTTTGTCATTAAAGATGATTAGTAGTTGAGATTCTATTGCATTATCTTTCAAATTATCACTATACTTTTTTTGTTAGCTCATTATGAATCATTGGTCTACAAATATGATTTCTAAGAAAATAAGATGGATTTGTGCTATTACTAGGTAATTAATTCATGTTGCTTCACAGTACAATAGCATAATTTTTTTTACATTAAATCATTTTTTATGAAAATTGTTAATCTTCCCCTAAATTTTATGGGCCTTTGTCTCTCTACGTTTCTATTAAATTTATTTTAATTGTTTACATGACTTTTCTTAGTGGTTATACTATTAAATAAATAATAATAATAAGTATTTAATAAATGTGCTATCTATTTAAATAGGTAAGATAGTAGGATATTAAATATATGATATATCAAACATTTATAACAAAGTATTTAAGAAAAAATATCTTATATCAATTATAAATTTAATATTTTTGGGTGTAGGTAGCATCTTTATTTTTTTTTAATAATAATGGCATTGGTTTCAGGTAGAAAGATGGCAAATGCTGACCAAGACCAAGACCAAGAGCGACGCGGCTGGGACCGCCTGCCAAAAACCCTCGCCCAGCGCATCTTCCAACGCCTGGGCCCTGATGACTACTTCACAGCCAGTCACGTCTGCCCTGTCTGGTACGCTGCCGCCATGGAGGATCCCGCCGTCACCCTGCTTCCGATGATCCTGTTCCCATCCTACCGCGCCAGCGAGACGACGCGCTTCCACTCCCTCGTCGACAACCGTCCCTACGAGATGCCCCTGACGCATCTCAATTCCGCCATGTGCCGAGGCGCCACGGCCGGCTGGGTCCTCTTCGAGGAGAGAGGCGGCGCCCTCTGCGTCTACAACATGCTGCATGGGGCGGAGTTCTACGTCCCCACCCACAAGACGAGGTCCATCCCTCCGCTTGAGCATTTACTTGACTGTACTCCGGTGCAGCGCAGGCAGCGCTCCCCGAACCTCACGATGGCCATCATGTCCGGGGAGCCGTCGGTGCCCGACTGCGCCATCGCCGGGGTCGTCGGCAAGACACGGCTGGTGATGTGCAGGCTGTCCGATTTGAAGTGGGTGTTCGTGGCGGACTGCGATCACGAGGAGGGGTACTTCGATCTGGTGCACCACAACGGATGCTTCTACGCTCTCGAAGCAGACAACAACCTCACCGTGTTCGACGCTGCTGCTCCGAATCCTACGATCACAAGGATAGAGGCGGGCGCATCTTGCGCTGGATATGGCGACCCTCCGGCGGCGGACAAGTACCTTGTCGAGTCCCTCGGCGAGCTTCTCCTTGTGGAGAACACGCTGGAGCTGCNCAAGGATAGAGGCGGGCGCATCTTGCGCTGGATATGGCGACCCTCCGGCGGCGGACAAGTACCTTGTCGAGTCCCTCGGCGAGCTTCTCCTTGTGGAGAACACGCTGGAGCTGCGGGTTGGCGAGGAACCCGTCGCCAGGCCGCCGAGGTATGTGAGAATCTTCAAGTTGGACAAGCGCAATTCCTGCTGGATTCCCGTCGTCGTCGACGTCGAGTGGTCGTGCAGTGACGTCCAGCCGCATCCTGTGGAAACGGCCGCGGAGAACTCCGAGCCGGCCGAGCCCGAGGACGACGTGGGAGAAGAGACGCCGGTGGAGGTGGAACTCGACAAAGCCGTCCGCGGGCGGCTGTTCGTGCTGGGGCGCGGCACATCCCGGTCCTTGGCGTCCGATGGCTTCCCGGACGTGACGAAGGAAGCGTTCAACCGCGTGGTCATGTATTCATTGTACACCGACGAGACGACACTGCTCCTGCCGAAGCGCGGCTGTGACCTGTGCAGCGCGCCGATATGGGTGACCCCGAATCCAAGGGCATGACCGCCTTCCGGTGCCGGCGAGTTTATATAAGTGCAGCTTTATTCGTGTGTTGTTGAACTTGGTGGGAGCTTTTTTAATAATGTGGCTGCATGGAGTTGCTATTTGGACAACATTTCAAAACTTATTATATTATTATCTGTTTAGTTTTTTCAGTAATTTGTCTGAGTGACCTAATCTTTAATATTTTTTGGTGCAATGCAGTGGGCTATTGATTGAGGTATCAATCCATCGAATGAGATTTTATGTGTTTGGTTTTGTTTTTCTTTCATATATTTCTTATAATCTCGATTACTAAGTTTGCTTTGTGACAACTGGATAAATGTGGGAGGTAGTTAGAGGTAACTCCAGCCCCTCACCCTACTTCCCTCTCTCTCTCAAACTCTCCCACCCTGACTTCTCTACATATCTCTCTTATACTCAGCCACCAAAACATAAAGGAACCATTTGGATTGAGGGTTCAGATTGGGAATACAAAATTATTCTTTCAAATTTGTCAAACACCTATAGAATTAGAGATAAGTCGGTCATACTTTTAATTTTTTAAAGCCACCTCCAAATATGTGAAATCATCTCTTTAATCTATTAAATGAATTAAATCTATTCCTAAGGATCCCGAAATTTGTTAAATTCTTTCTTTCAGCTTAATTTTAATTTTTTTAATTATTAATGTAATGGTTGTAAATTAATTATTTTTCATAATTAAATATTTTAAGCCTATAGATTGATGGCGTACATAGTATAATATTATCAACTAATTAGGAAATTACGAATAATGATTAATTATTATTATTTTTATAATTAATAATTAATAATTAATAATATGCTATTGTAAATGTAGTGAAATAAAATCTATATTTATTACTAAATATAATTAAGATTATTTTAACATCACTTATTTTTCTAATTTTTTTATTTTTTATTTATTTTAATCCCATATACTAACTAATCCAAACTTTTGGAATATGTTCTTATAATCTTATTGTGATATATTTTTGTACATATTCTCTTCAATTTTAATCCCAATCCAAACAGCCCCAAAAGATACTCCTTTGGGCCATCGCAATGTCGCCATCCAACCATGGATCATTCACAAATTATATGACTCACTCCACTAAATCAATTATCAAAGGCTTTGGGGTGTTAATTTAATTAGATGTATTCTTAGGTTGGTCACTTTTTTCTTTGATGTTTTGATTCATTTCAAATTGTTAGGTGAGAGTCATCAAGGAATAAGATCTAGACTAAAAAGAGCAAGGAATGAGAATACTCTTTTCAATTTTTCAAAAAAGGTAGATAATTTGAAACTTAAATTATGAAAATAATATTAAATTTGATTGTGCATGTGTTTGTCGGATTAAAATAATGAAGATGATTTTGAATTAGATTTTTTATGTGATAATCCAATATTTAGAGTTTTTATTTGAAAAAAAAAAGAATGGAGGTGCTCCTAGTTAAGTAGGGAGCACCATGTTACCAACCTTCTCAATCATAAGATGTTAAATTTACGGTGGATGTTAAATTTTTTTTCTCCTAAATTTATTTACCGTAGATTTAGAATTCTATGGTTGAGGAGGTAAGTAGCATGGTTCTCCCTACTTAATTAGGGAGCACCTTCATTGAACCCATTTGAAAATCATTATCAAAATTTTAGATGCGTATATGGAGAAATTTTCATGCATTAGACCGATGTGATGCAATGCTTATATTGATAGATCATTATTATTTAGTTATATTCAAATTTATAGTCTTTATTTTGAATAAATTTTGAAAATGTTATGCTCATCCAAAAATTAAAAATGATATGCGCATTCATAATCCTTGAAGTCTAGTTTCATTAGAAATTGATTTCACTATGATCCAAGATTTATAAAAATGTTACGTCCAAAATACTATATGTTGAGAATATTCTCATATGTAGAATGTTTGATTTATAACATATATTATAAATTAATAATAAAATTATGATATGAAATTTATGAAGTAGGTACATGTCCGTGTGGCTTTGTATTAAAACTTGGAATACCCTAAAAAAGGATAAGTTTATAAGAAATTATGAATGTTTTAATGTTCAACTGTCACAACTCTCGATTTGGAGTTGATAAATGTCATTGTAGAATTTTTAAGAATAAACTATAATGAGATAAAAATGTGTGAATTTTATATGTTAATCATATGATAGCCTTCTTTAACTTAAAATTAAAATTATTTTAAAAGGATGTTGTTGGATTAAATTGTAAATTTTATATTAATATTATGTTAAAGCTATCTAATGTTGAATGAATATTTTTATTTTAGGTTGTCCCAAATGATATGTATTTAATATTGTTATTATTGTTAAATATTGTTTAACTCTTAACTCTTACAATAAATTATATGAATAAAATTATGAATAATTTATATAACGGCTACATAATCCCTCATGTGATGTATGATGTTATATCATATTTGGAGTCACTCGATGCTACTACTAAATTTTCGATATGAAATGATTTATATAATTCTTCTATGTGATTCATTATCGATTTGAATGTTTAATTATTGTGATCAAGTATTTTATATGATTATTCAACACTTTTTATGATCCTCTTATGAATCATCATGATTAACAAATATGAAGTATTTGTATGATGATATTAATGTCATAAAATCTTATATAAACTTTGATTATTATTTGATCATTATTGGTCCATATAATTATTATGCCTATGTCATAATACTTTATATGAATCTTGATTTTTTATTAGTTTATAGTATGTTGATGTTAATGTTATAAAACTTTATATGAATCTTGATTATTATACATTCGTATTATGATGATGTTTACGTTAGAAACTTTCACATGACATTGACCATTTATAGTGTGATGATACATATGTGAAATTTCATATGGATCCTAATTATTATTGATTCATAATATGGTTTATAATTTCTTATATAAGGGTCTAGCATTGTCTTATAAATAAGAGGGTTGACTCCTATTGATGTTGTGCAATATTTTATCATCTTGAATTATGATTCCATAGGAAAAGATATCTTCTTTGTTCTTCGTGAACTTCGACTTGGATTGCGAGTAATATCTTATTTTGCAATTCATTTAAAATTCATCAGTTTGATATTGATTCTTATGCACAGGTCCGCATATTGATCGATATTTTTATTTTTTTTATTCGTATTTTCATGTGATTCCTTCTTGTTTTTCTCTTTCGCTTGATTATGATTTTTTTATTACAAGTTCCCTAACCGGGTTCGTACCATTTTGATATCATAGCTTGAAGTTTTGGATTATTGAATATAGTTATTTTTCTTTTATTGTTCACAAAAATCTTAGATTTTGACAATCATACCAAAATTTATTTTTCTGTTTTATCAAAATCCAAACAAAAGAGAAGAGAGGAAAAGAAAAAGTAAAAATAAAAGGAGAAGAGAAAAAGGAAAAGGAAAAAAAAGAAAGAGGAAAAAAAATAGGAGGAAAAAAAGAGTAAAAAAAAGGAGAAAAGAAAATTATGCTTGTTTTACCATATTCTGCAAAAAAAAATTCTTCTCTCTACTCATCTCAGGCGTCACCGTTGTCAAAACAGAATTCCTTTGAATCCTTATTTAAATAAATTATGCTTGTCAAAACAAATTTGTTTCCAAAATTATTATTTGTTCCTTAAAAAGTTATTTGAGTTAGATTTTATTTCATTCATAAATTATTCTTTTCCTGGTAACATAATTATTTGTTTCCGAAATCATTCCTTTACCTGGGAAAAAATATGATTTGAATATGTTTTTTGTCCAGAAGTAAAAAAGAAAAAGAAAAAATGAAAAAATAGAGAACTGACAAAAAAGAAGAAAAAAAAAGAGATCTGACAAAATAAAGAAAGTTCTTAACATTGTCTTTGTGAGAGAATTTTTGAAAAAAAAATCTCGAGAATAAAAAAGATTCCTCAGCATTGTTGTTGACTCTTGCAACCTACTACATTTAATCTAGTTTCTTTTCATTGATGATCTAATATCGATATTGGTTGCATTATATTTTAAGAATTGATATTTTGTGCAGATTTTTAATTGAATTGTGGATCTTTCACATATTCTTTGTTGTGAGTTTTCTTAGAACACCGAGGAGAAAAGATAGGTAAAAAGACAGAGGGTGAGATTATCTTATTTGAGTGCATCATTTTGTGACATTTTTGAGAGCATCACATGGGGGTTATTGTGAGACTTCCTTGTTTAACATTTTACGCAGGACTCTGAAACATGGATATATATTTGGATGATCTTGGCAATACTTGTCATTCCTTAGTGGCGATGTGAGGTTATTGTGAGGCTTCATTGTTTAACATTTTATGTAGGACTCCGAAATATGGATACATATTTGGATGATCTTGGCAATACTTATCATTCCTTAGTTGTTTTGCATTCTCTACATGAACAAGATAATGTCCATGAAATTGAGTCACAACGAGAAAATATTTTATATACTTGTTGTCGTTTCATGAATCGAATTGGTAGAATGATAATTGATAGTGGAAGTTGTGTCAACCTTTCAAGCTACTACATTATGGAGAAGTTTTGTTTAGTTTTTAGTTTATGAGAGAAGGGTCTAGCATTCTTTTATAAATAAGAGGCTGACTCCTAATGATGTTATGCAATATTTGGTCGTCTTAAATTATGATTACGTAGAAGAGGATATCTTCTTTGTTCTTTGTGAACTTCGACTTGGATTGTGAATAATATCTTATTTTCTAATTCATTTATATTTCATCAGTTTGATATTAATGCTTATGCACAGATTCACATATTGATCGATATTTCTATTTTCTTAATTCGTATTTTCATGTAATTCCTTCTTATTTTCGCTTCATTGTGATTTGTTAGGACAAGTTTCCTAACGAGATTCGTATTACTATGTATAATATACAATATACTCATATTTTGTTATTTATTAGTCGTATTAATTATAAGTTATAAATTATGATTAAAAAATGGGCAAGTTGTCTCAAAAAATTGGATACGGATTAGACCGGGTTGGGACTTCTTTGAAGCATTTTTGGCATAGCACTATGACATGTGCGAGTTAATTAGCGCGAATATGCACGAATTGTCATATTTAGATAAATTATGTGTACGTGGAATCAATTCTAAATATTCATTATAAAATCTCATGACAAGACTCAAACCAGTAGCACCAAATTCTTGTTGATAGAGAACATGCTTTACAAAAAAATTCTCTATTTTGTTATCCTAAAAGTTAATAACTTCTAGTTAGTTCATTTTGAATGAAATGAGGAATGCTTCAACTTATTCTAGCATCTGACTTTCTCTAGTGGGCTCTCGGCCCAGCTAAAAAATTCCAAACGTTTAATTCAAATAAGGCCTAAGCAGATGAAGAAAATCCAATTACATTTCAATGGTTTTGACAGAGGAAAAAAAAAATCAAAACTTAAAGTTAGCAACAATTTTTAAGAGTATACTCAACATATCTCAATGAGAAAAATGGGGATGCATAGCAATTTACTATGCACCCGGAAATGGACAAGATCTGGACCATTGATTTCTAAATCAATGGCCCAGATCATACACCGCGTCGGGTGCATAGCAAATTGCTATGCACCCCCATTAACCTCTATCTCAATTCCTTGCAATTCCAAAATTCTATAGTATTTGCTAAAATTTTCTTTTACAGCTTAATTTCTTTTTCCTTTTGTTGAAATGCATCATATCATATCAATCAGCTTCCAAATAAACATGATATTGTCTTGATTCCTTTAAATATTCTAATAAAGATTACGGGTTCAAATCCTAATTAATCTATTTCTAATATCTGTTCTATTGCTAACTTTTTGGTTTTCCCCTCTGTAATGGAAAAGGATAAAAAAAATCTGTTATTTTCTCTTGCAGTTGAATGATAGATCATTTGCCCATGTCTGAGCATGGTCTGAGATCCTGAGATGTGTGAGATACCAATGCTTCTTCAATGCCCAGTGGATGCGTCAACTACCTGTTTAACTCTTCCATCTGCTCATATGCTGTGAATATTCAGTGGATACAGCAGGATAACAGCAGAATAAACTACACAAATTAGTGCAGTAATCTACTACATGAACACATGGTAATGTAAAAAGATAACATGGGATGACAGATGAATCTTAATTAATTTTGGGGGTTGGAACTTGCGACATTTCATGCCTGACACAACAGAACTGGCACCATGTGGCCTATGGCTTGGCTGCCAATACCATTGCTGCATCCAAGCATGTAAAGCCAATGCAACAGGCCAAAGATGCCCCATATTGCAGTCAGATTGTTACAGCGCAATAAATTCCCATTGCTTCTTCCTGTGCAACTTGTGTTCTTTCTTCTAAAATTTTAGAAGCCCACTTCCAGTTTTATCCGACTGCAGGCAGGTGACAGAGAAGAAATTAAATGTTCAAATCAGAAGAATTACAAGTTCAATAACAACATAATGCCAGTAATATTACAAAAATGTTAAGAAAATGGACACATTATAGTTTTCTGAGCATGATGCCTTCTTCAAACAGAAATATGCTACTTCATCATTTATTTATTTATCAGATCACATCACAGGGTGACGTTTCAGGGCCTAAAAGCTGCAGGTTGCTGTAAACTGTTTACAGATGCTCCAGAGTTGTAGTACTATTTTGTTTTGCAACTATTCAAGTCAACAGATCTTCCTTGCGATTTTGGAGTGATTCATTTGAAGTTTGGCCAGCATGAATGATAGAGAAAGGGCAGAGACCATAAAGACCTCTTGTCGAATGCTTGCTTACTTGTTATTGATTATTATGTAAGCAAGATATAGTGATCTTTCCTTGCTTATTATGTACTATGTTATACTTGTAGTTGGCAAATTATGTGAACTACATGCAATTACCAAGTCTTCTTTTTGTTTCTTTTGAGAAGAGGACAAACTATTATGCCATAAAAATCAATGCAAAACATGTACATTTCCATATGATGCAATAATCCTGATAGCTTCTCTTTTTCCAGCAGTTGCATGCTTGAACTTGTGGGCACCATGTGTAATAAATAGCATTATTGTTGCAATTGCAAAATGGTACTACCTAACATTGAGGAGACAACTGATATCTTGATAGATCTAGTCATGAGATCTATGAGGCCTTTTAAATAAGTAAACAGGAACGGTTCCTTCTCCTTTTGGCTATCTAATTTTTTTTTCTGATGAACAAACTAAAAGGAAGTATGTAGACAATATGGTAATGTAAGTCCCATGAGGTCAACATGATCTCTGATCACTCTTTTCTCCTTAAAACACATCCCTTCAGTGCTAATTAAACCAGTGGCAGCAGCTGTATGCTCAGTCAAAGTCAGTCCTGATTCATATCATATCCAATGAAAGAACAAGCCTGACAAAGGAATATGTACTGTTTGGATATTAATCCTTTGATCAGCCATTTGCTGTTGCTAATTAGTTGGTCACATTATCAATCGTTTCCACCAAATGGTACGTGGCTGTAAAAAGGGAATCAAATTTAGTGAGAACTGATAAGTGGCTGATATGAAACAAGAACAGTCAAACGAACCCTCTCATCCATCAGGAAAAAAAAAAATATAGTGAAACAATGAATGATGTATGACTTGCTGCTGCTTGTTCATGTGTGCAGCATGTGGCTTGTCACATGATCAGAAGAAAAGTAAAGCAAGCAAAGAAACCCAGGCAGCGGTGCATGACTTGCCGTATAAATATAAAGCCCCTAAATCTGGAGGATGCTTAGACTCCAAACCAAGCAAAGCTCTGACCATGATCTAGCAGCTCACTGGAGCATGCACCTTTTCGGTTCTTGGACAAATGAACCAAAAGGCAAAACAAAGTGAAAAGTGGAGAGAGAGAGAGAGAGGAGAGAGAGAGAGAGAGAGAGAGAGAGAGAGAGAGAGAGAGGCTGCCTATATAGTTGGCACATCACATGGGTGCTTATGGTCTAACTATGTATGTATCCATTCATGTGATTCTTCCNGAGAGAGAGAGAGAGAGAGAGAGAGAGAGAGAGGCTGCCTATATAGTTGGCACATCACATGGGTGCTTATGGTCTAACTATGTATGTATCCATTCATGTGATTCTTCCAATTACTGATATATGTGAAAACTGCTTGTGCAATATGATATTATGATGGTACAAGGTAGCACTTAAAAAAAGGGGCATTTATTTATATCATGAATGTAAAGGGACATATATTTTTCCATAAAAAAAAGGACATATAGTTTCTTGCCCCTAAATGTGAAAGTACCATGATATCCTATGGGAATTGTTTTCACCATGTTTCTGGATGGAGAAATTACCATAGTAACCTTGTATGCTTTTTCTTTTTGGACAAAACTAATATAGTCAGAATTAAACTAGAATTTTAATTTAAATCTTAATGATCTAATCTAGATGATTGGATCAGGTTATAATAAAATAATATATGCTTATCATTTTTATTATTCACTAGGAATTGCACATAAAATACTATATTCAAATTACTATAAATTACATCTCATTTGCAAAAAATATCAGTATTGTATTTTATACAAGTAAAAATATAAAATTCATATAGTATGTTAGTTGTAAGATATTAACTATAGTTGTGTAGGATTCGTAATTTCTTCACATTTTGTAGAATCTTCATATTTTTAGTATTTTAATATCCAATTGTATTTTTCTTTTTTTTCTTTTCCAATTTTTCTTTTCATATTTTTTTTGCCAATATATTAAAGGCCATGATGTTGCTATTGAGAGAATGCACTTCATGTTCCTAATATGAAAACCTACCATTAAAATGGTTCACTCTTTAATCATAAAAAAAATTTAAAAAAAAGCATTAAGGTTTTGATGAATAAAAGAGAAAAGGGACTTATGTTGTTTGTTATTAGGCTATGTTTGACATGATAAGTTTCAAGTGTTAAGATGGTAAATAAAGTTTTAACTCGATCAAAACACTATTTAAAAAATTTAATAAATATTTTTTAATATAACTTTATGGAGCAAAATTCTATATGTTACTTCAATCCATTTATATTTTATAGAGTTTAGAGATTGGATATTTATTTTCAATGTATCATATTATTTTCATCTAAAAAATATTTTTTTATTTTAAAAAAATCATATCACCTATTTTATTTTTAAAAATATTTCATATCTGTCTTTTTTTTCTTATCATCAAACAATATTTTGAAAATGGTTGAGCCATTTTTTGTGGTTTTAACTCTTACGAAATAAACCGAACAAACCCAAAAAAAAGAAAAAGAGAAAAAAAAATCACAACGCCACAAAGCAACAAGGCAAAACAAGAGGGTTGGGAAGGGGGGGGCACTTACGTCATTTCTGACCGCGAGAACGAAGGGTAATTCCGTCATAAGGTGGGCAAAATTTCAAATCTCCAAAATGATCAACCACCTCTGAACCCGCCACTATCAGCCGTCCAATTGATACATCGGACGGCATCCGAGGCCCAATGGAAAAATGCGAGGGAACGCAAATTAGCCGTTCGATCGGCGAGGTCCGCGATATAAATCGACCCTTGTCTTACTAGGGTTCCTCGCATTTCTCGAGCCCTTCGTTTCACTTCACCTGCGCTTTGCTGATCACTTCGGATCTTGCCGTTTCGAGCGCCTTTGAGACCTCGCGCACTTGCCGGTGAGTCCAAATTCCTCATGTTTAGGTCGGATCCGTCGGTTGTTCTCTCGATGGTTGTTTGGTTGTCGGAAATCTGTTCAGAAATGGCTTTTCTCCGTTATGGTTTGTTTTTAGAGATCGAAGGTTTTTCGAGGTATTGACGCGGTGATTTGATGTTCCAATGTTTTTTCAACCTTTTTAAGCTTTGATTGAATTTTATTCTTCTTGTTCTGCTACGTTTTATTGCAATTGTTTTGCTGTTCTTGTGTGTTTTTGCTGTAAAGTTTTGATTTTTGCGTTGGTTTTCACTTTTATATTCTATTTGCTTGCATAATTATTTATGTTTCTAGCAACGATCATTAAAACTGGTAGGCTGTCTGTTCTAGCTGTTTAGGTTTTTTTTTTCTTTCTGTTTATGGATAATTTTGTATGTCTTCTTAGTTAATTTTTCTTTTCTTTATCTATTGATGGTTAATTTGTGAGCACTGCAATAATTCATGGTTTTGGCTTTGCAAATATGATGCCAATGCATGGAAATCCCTCTTTTGGCTTTAAGTTTGTTATCTATGTTTTCGTATTTTAAGTGAAAACTCTCCGATTTCTAACAACGTTGGGGATTTTTTATTTAGGTTTGTGTAGTTATGTTGAGTTTCCTTTTCTTTGTCCCAATTTTCTGCTGCCTTCTTGAGGACATTAACACATAAAAGATCACTTTTTTAGAAAAAAAATTCTTCCACATGGTTCTCTGATTTGTGGCTTCTCTTGCAGGTGAAGATGAGAGAAATCCTTCATGTCCAGGGTGGTCAGTGTGGTAACCAAATTGGTTCCAAGTTTTGGGAGGTGGTGTGTGATGAGCACGGGATAGATCCCACCGGAAGGTACACTGGTACCTCGGATCTTCAGCTTGAGCGTGTCAATGTGTACTACAATGAGGCATCTTGTGGGAGATTTGTTCCGAGGGCGGTTCTAATGGATCTCGAACCAGGCACCATGGACAGTGTCCGCACTGGACCGTATGGTCAAATCTTCCGTCCTGATAACTTTGTTTTTGGACAGTCCGGTGCTGGTAACAACTGGGCCAAGGGGCACTACACTGAAGGTGCTGAGCTCATTGACTCTGTTCTTGATGTGGTGAGAAAGGAGGCTGAGAATTGTGACTGCTTGCAAGGTAAGAATACATTCAGTGTTAAAGCTTGCTTACATACGCTTCTATGGGATATAATGCACTCACTTTTGTTGATACTCACACCGGTTGATTTTCCATTTGTTGTCAAGGTTTAAACTTTAAAGTTAATTTTCTGAAAAAAAAAACTAGGAGTTCTCTTTCTTCAGTTTAGGAGCAATTCTTTGTGTACCATTTTGTAGATTGGAACTTTGAAGCCTCTTTTTTTATATTAGGATTATTTTTCTTTTCCTCCGTATATATATAACTTTTCCATAATGTGTTACAGGATGTTTAATTTCACCTTAATTCAGTATGGCTCCATCTCTTAGTCCCTCTATTAGGATTCGATTCCGACTATATTGACTGCTTTGGTTTTGTGATTTCCTGATGACCTTTCATCTTCTAGAATTACATTAATTTCCTCTCAAAAATTTGTTTGAACATCTAAGTGCTTTTTATTGTCATACAACAAATTGATCTGTTTCTCTCATCAGGTTTCCAAGTGTGTCACTCTCTTGGTGGAGGGACAGGTTCTGGAATGGGAACATTGTTGATCTCTAAGATCAGAGAAGAGTACCCTGATAGAATGATGCTCACATTTTCTGTATTTCCATCTCCCAAGGTTTCTGATACTGTTGTTGAACCATACAATGCCACACTTTCTGTCCATCAGTTAGTTGAAAATGCTGATGAGTGTATGGTGCTGGACAATGAAGCGCTTTATGATATCTGCTTCCGTACTCTTAAATTGACCACCCCCAGCTGTAAGTCAATAAACAGGATTTTATTTTGCCATCCTATTTTATGATTATTATTTCATGACTAATTGATAGGACATCAATTGTTATATCTTCCTTAAAAAAATCAATTGTTATATCTTTTTTAGCAGTATCACCATAAGAGACATATGAGATGAAAGTGTACGTGATGGAGATCTATGTTAATGTCCTAAAAAAGAGTCAATACAACTGATGTAAAGAAATGTAGTTTAAAAATATAGTAGGTTGCTTTAACTTTGCTCAATTAATCATGTCACATTCTGTGGGTTACAGAAAAACCAATGAGTGACTAGCTCAAGTCAATTTAAGTGACTAATGCATAAACCAACAACAGTTCTTCTGAAATAAACAAGTCTTCGGTGGTGGAATATGCTATTATCTTAGCTCTGAGCCTATAAGCTGCTCTCACAGATTTTGTGGTAAATGATTTTCTAGTTTTACTCTCACTTGATGTTTCTCTTTTATTCTTAGTTAACTAATATATTTTTTTAAAATATGCTTTATTTATTAAATACTATCATTTTCTTTGTTTCTTATGTCATTTGATGTATGAAATTCTAAATTTCTAATTTTTTTTTTCAGTCGGAGACTTGAATCACTTGATTTCTGCTACAATGAGTGGTGTCACATGCTGCCTCCGATTCCCTGGGCAACTCAACTCTGACCTTAGGAAGCTGGCTGTGAACCTTATCCCCTTCCCTCGCCTTCACTTCTTCATGGTTGGCTTTGCTCCGTTAACATCCCGTGGATCGCAGCAGTACCGTGCCCTTACTGTTCCAGAGCTTACCCAGCAAATGTGGGATGCTAAGAACATGATGTGTGCAGCTGATCCTCGCCATGGTCGCTACCTCACAGCCTCTGCTATGTTCCGAGGCAAGATGAGCACCAAGGAGGTCGATGAACAGATGATCAATGTCCAGAATAAGAACTCATCCTACTTTGTGGAGTGGATTCCCAACAATGTCAAGTCCAGTGTTTGTGACATACCACCCAGGGGCCTCTCAATGGCATCCACCTTCATTGGCAATTCCACTTCCATCCAAGAGATGTTTAGGAGGGTGAGCGAGCAGTTCACAGCTATGTTCAGGCGGAAGGCTTTCTTGCATTGGTACACCGGTGAAGGCATGGACGAGATGGAGTTCACTGAGGCTGAGAGCAACATGAATGACCTGGTCTCGGAGTATCAGCAGTACCAGGATGCCACAGCTGATGATGATGCTGAGTATGAGGACGACGAAGATGTCCAGGAGGAGGACATGTAAGACGACTATGAATACGTTTTGCTATTACTTCTCACATGGAGGGATGCGTCTTTTACTTCAAGATACGAGTTATCCCTGTATTTTCGTTTATGTACTCTTTGCTCTAGTGACATGTCATTTACTTGGATTTTATGAAATTTACCTGGCGTATGAATGTTCCAATCCTTTATTGCCATCTGTGTTCTAATATCTGATTAAAATTTTTGCTTGAGGTACATTTTGAAACTCTTTGATTTTTTTCCTCAATAGCAATTTTTCTTGTTTTTCAAGACGTGAACAATCAATTGCATTGTGTACTTTTATTTTTTGTTGTTTTAATATCTTAGCTTCATTTCTCATCTAGACGTTCCATCAATCTTCCTTTTGCAGTTTCTGTGACCATTTCTTAATTTCTTTATATAACATTGTAAACTTATGATTAATGTTTTAAAATCTGACATTGACTTGAATAGTTTGATGGGTCAGGTCAAATCGATCGAATTGGATATTAATAAATTAATATAAAAAATTAGATGATCAAATTGGATATTAATAAATTAATATAAAAAAAGAAATGATAAGAGAGACAAAGTCATCACGTCTTGTCACTATAATAAAAAATAGTTATAATAATTTATAATAGTGTTTAATGATAAAGATAAATAATAAGATAATTATTAAATATTAATATGTTCAATTAAACCTCGTATGTTCTTTGTTACACAAAGACACCATGTAGTCATA
>LTAE01007285.1:0-23138 GCA_001647135.1 Pontederia paniculata
CTTTACACCTTTGGTCGACCGTTTATGCTTCGCTGCTTGCTCAACATATACTCTCATCCTCTGATGCTGGTCGACCGCTTATATCCTTAGGACGCCCACTGCACACATATGGTTCTTCTGATATATATTACATGTGCAGTGGTAGTCCATTCTTTTAGCTCAGGTCGACCACTGTACTGAACTTGAATATATCATGTTACAGAAATCAGCTCAAACAAGTTCATCAGTACATGCTGAGTTCACTTACAAATTTGTGATCATTCAAAACATTTTCGGAATCCTAGATTCAACAGTCGAGATCTCCTTAAACAAGAAGAAATTATTTATCATTCCATCCCAACCCTCATTGATAATCTAGCATCAAATTTGATAGACCATAATTTTTTTCTCTTCATATATTTTCTTGAAAGAAAATTTTGGATATTTAAATGAAATTGGGGTGAAGAGTTTTCATACAAAATATATTGAAACCTAAATGCATCTTGTTGAAAAAAAAAACACTTCGTGATTCATTACATAATACTCAAAAGACCATAGAGTGAGAATGCTCCTTGCTTGAAGATGCTCGAATGTTATAAAGAGCGAGCCCACGAGAGTCGGGTGTTGGTCATTTGGTATCACTTTGATAAAAGTAAAGATAGAAAAGGAATATACTTAGTAGTGCAGTTTAGTAAAATGATTAATACTTCTAATTAAATTATTTAACGATGAATAATTTTAGCGCACTACACAATGCGGAATTGCATTAAACCTTAAAAGATGAGCTGATGCAAAAGTTAAACATAGCATCATAAATGGTAAATATCATGTCTACGAGCTTGTGTATAGAAAGAATGGATGAAATATGAGTTCATTGATTCTTTTTTTTAATATAATAATTCATCTATTAAGAAGGATCAAGAGATGCCTTGGTACAAAATATTATAGAGGCCTTGAGGAGGATCCTCCATCCAAAAAAGATTGCCGGAAGATATTCTTCCATGATTAGCAATAAAATATGTGGCTGAATTAGCCTCGCGGAATATATGATTGATTACAAAGAATTCAAACGAATCTAAAACATGTTACAAATTCCGAATCACATTTAATAACATACAAAGACATATTGAACATTTCTTTAGGATGCAAACAAAATTAGTTGAATTACACTCAATCTAGACTCGCTTGAATCCCATTTCTTAGCATCTAATAAGACCACATTTGATTGTCCATGCCTCAATCGTAAGCATCGAATGAAAAATTTAGAAGAAGCTCTTGCAAAAATGAGATCACTGAGTTCATTGATTCTGGATGCAGCCATTTGTTCATCTGCATGGGTTATTTTATCGACTCTATGGTAAATCGAACTTTATTCACAATTTACTGATAGGAAAATAAAATAAATATAGAACACTGACCACATCATAACAGACACATTCACAACTTTCGTTGGTACATCCATCAAGACATCTTCCTCACTATTTCTTCTTCTTCAGCATTTGCTTTGACTCAAAAACTGGCAGGTTTTTGCAGAAATTTCCTCTAGGAGTCTACTATTTACATTTAAAAAGAACTTGGCGCCGTTTCGTGTACTATTTACATTTTGAATGTAGAAATTACAGGTTAAGTTACATCCTTATATCACAATTTTTTTACATTGTGGCTTTAGAAGTCATATATTTACATTTTCTTAGAGTAATTTTACATGCATGCCTGTTATTGGCCCCATATATCATGTGCCTCTATGAGATGAAGTAAATGCTACTTCATTTGGATCTTTATTACACAAAAAGTCTGGTCAAGGAGATCAAGACATATTTCTTGAATGGATCATAGTACAAGTAATATGCATATCTGATTCAATGAATACTGTCATAAAGAATACTTATCATGTTTGTTAACTCTCATAGTTATGCGAATATAATATTTCCGCTGCAGTATTCCAAGGTAAAATTACACAACATTAAGCAATATAAGCAGTTTTAAATGTCCTTCATATTCTGGACAAATTGAACCAAAGGAGATTAGAGATTCAGTGAAGGGATGAACTGTAAAATGACCAACAATGAATGAGATATTCAGTGGCAAAAATCTGCATCCAGTGATTTAGGCAGCCTTCTTTCTTTTTTGGACTTCTTCAATTTCTAGGAAATTCTAGTCAAAATCTAATCAGAAAGCTACTAGCAGTAGGAGAAACAACAGTGGCAGGCATGAAGGGTAGAGCACTGTGTGTACCATGCAAGTGCATTTATACTACCAGTGCCACAAGGCATGTTCATCCAGGGGAGCACTTGGTAGGTGGCTTCATGCTCCCAATACTTTATGAGCCTTTGTGAAGGAGTTGTCATCATTAAAAGCTGGGTGTGACTTGGAACTAGGAAGACAAGTTTCCTTAGATGCAGCCTCTAAATTATGATAACAGCAGATGGTTAGCGGGTCTGTGTTCCGGAGTTGAGGGACAAGAAAGCTAGTAGCCTCGAGTTAGAGTTTCTGAACTCGCCAATTTGGTCAGTATTTAAATTTTACCGCTCTCATCCGAACACCAGATTAGTGAATGCTAGTAACCTCGGATTATCGATGAGTCTCATACCCTGACCGGAAAAAAAAATTATGATAACAGACACTACAATTAGCCATCCAGTTAAGAAACATGTCATGTTTCAATCAACTTGCCAGTATCATCATATCTACGTTGATCAAATGAATTCACTTCATCACACCCATTAACTGGAACAAATTGAAAATTTAAGCTATCTATTTGGTGTTGCATGAGAAAAAAATTAGATGCTCCTCCGACGTGTAAACATGCATTTACTACATTGAATGCACCCTGCAGTATACCAACTAACCATTTACTCCACTCTCTCACTCTCTCGCCCAGTGTCATGTTAATGAGTTGATGTGTAAGCTCCATTTTCGAGTGTATATATGCCATGCTCACTCCCCTGTCATTCTTCACATCTGATCAAACCAAGGGTCCGTCCTCCACCACCTCCTCCATTTCTTTCCTGCCTTTGGACACTGCTGCCAGGCATGGAGATGGAGAACAAAGGAAGGCTTCTGCTACTGAGCTTTCTTCTGCTAGCTACGCTCTCTCAGTATGTCGTCACTCCGGTCATGAGCAGGGCCCTTGAAGGTGCAGGTGGACTTGATGAGCAGAAGAGTTACTACCCTCCTCCTGGACCTGGTTCACACCACGGCCGTTCCCCTCGAGGCAATTTTTTTTACCTCTTGTTGGATATATAGCTCATGATAGTGTTGCATGCATATTTCATGCATACGTCCTTCTTGTATTAGGACACTAAAAGGGCTTAACTAAAACTACGACATGATGCAGGTTCCAACGCTCCCGGTTGCCCAACTCCTTCGCAGGGCGGCGGCGGCAGCAGCGGCGCTGCACCATCTTACAAGCCACCCGCACCATCCGGCGGCGGCGGCGGAGGATACTATAACCCACCTTCCACAACTCCTCCATCGGGACCCATCACCCCGATCACTCCGAGCCCTCTCGTCCCTCTCGTGCCGCCGTCTCCAACGACTCCAATCTACCCCATCTTCCCCACTCCGCCTGGCATACCATTTGACCCTAACAGCCTTCCCTTCTCCTGCGAGTAAGCCATAACACACAGCAATGTGGTTCTTTTGTGTCCATCAAACTTGTTATTTGTTAGTGTTGCTGACATTTTTGTTTGGCCATGCCATGCAGCTTCTGGAGGACGCATCCAGCTCTGATACTGAGCTTGTTAGGCTACTGGTGCAACATCGGTCAGCTCTTCGGACCACTAGCTACCTTCCCCTTTGGAAGTAGTCTAAATGTGCTCGACGCACTGTCGAATCCTCGCACCGATGGTTTCGGGGCACTCTACAGGGAAGGCACGGCGTCCTTGCTGAACTCCATGGCGAGCAGGACGTTTGTGTACACTCCGCAGCAGGTCAGGGACGCGTTCGGCACCGCGCTGGTCTCCGACGGTGCCGCCTCTGCTCAAGCCCAGGTCTTCAAGAAGGCCAATGAAGGCCACGCCAAGCACTCCTAATTTTGCTGCTCCTCCAGCAGCATACATTGTTCATGTTCTTTTAATTTCCTCACGTCCTTTTCATTGTTGCACGTTAGTATTAGTTAGAGTTAGGTTTGTCACGGGGATGGAGTGGTATGCTACTATTCAATGATATGTTTGTCTCACTATGTTTCAAGTTTCCAAAATGTGAGTTGTATGGCCTACATGAATCAATCTGTATGCATGGTAAGAAAAATGAAGTATGGTTTGAACACTTCATTGCATGATGCAATAATTGATAGCATGGTAAAAAAAATGAAGTATGCATCTAGTTTTCAGTTGAGCATATATTCCTATATCTATTCACTGGACAGATTAGAGGATATATTCTGGTCTGCAGTAAATTAGGTGATACTACAACAACAAGCATTTACCTACTGGTAAGGTGAAACAGGGTCTAGAATTAATGAAGGTACTGGACGGGCTCAGATTCATGAAGGAAAAGTGGGTGTTAAATACATAGAACATAAATGAACCTAACGACAAGTGGATCCATGCATTCAAATATATGACAATTAACTTACAGATTTATTATGCTTGCTATTGTTGGCCCTGGCACTTTCATTCATTCATTCATTCATTCAAGTTGAAATGAATCAAGTCACTATACCATTTATTTGTTTTAATGAGATCTGCTCTTGGCTCTCCTAGAAAGTGGTCAAAAGAAAGATGGCAGAAAAGATATTTATGACATAGAAACTTTGCAAAGTTTTGGCAGACATGCATCACTGTTCTCATCCAATTTTGTGGTTTACATGACAAAGAAATAGCCAGATATTTCTTAAAGAATAAATATAAAAGGCAAACATAGAGCAGCATTGGTTCCTTAAAACTTAGAAGTGTTTTCACTCCTTCCCCTACTTTCAGATCATTGTATAAGACCACAAACAATTTGAAATTCTGAAGGGGGACAGCCCTTTCGTATATCTCGTACATATGACTAGTAACAAGGAAGTTCCATCATAAACTAATTGGAAAACAAGGAGTGGTTAATCATGGCCCAATGGAAAGGCAATTACGGCTTATCTGTTTAGAAGTTTTTCCCAACTGTTTAGAAGTTGAGATGAGGCAGATGCACATACAAAATGCAGACTATTATCTTTGTGGCAAACATCCTATCAAAAGGTAAAGAAAGAGAAAGGACTGACAAATATAGTGACACCATTATTTAACCCAAAAATAGACTTCAAAAGTTGAGAAGGGGCGAGTTATTACTTGTTCGATATGAAGTGATTACAGAATCTTCATTTTAACCTAACAATTTAAACAATCTTTCGATAATAGAGAAATAGGGTATTCAACCATGCCCATTACCCTGTTTGCAGCATGAAAGATTGCTAACAGATTTCTCTTGGTTATGGTGTCTGTGTCATACAAACATTCGGAATTGACAGGAGCGAGATGCCTAGATTTCAGGTCAGGATTCAAGTACAAGGCAGCTGGAGATCTTGTAAAATAGTGCTACATGCAGAAATGCTAGTGGAATTGAAACAATTATAGCTTGAATCTTCTCACGGTATATAATACCATAACAAACTTAGTTTTGAAGATATTCTTGAACTCATGAAAAATAAGAATAGAAAAGCCTGAGTGCCTTGGGGTTAACAGAAAAACGAATCAAGAGTAGGAATCATGCTGACGTGCGTTATAGCTACTTGTAGTGCCATCCAAAGTAGATATAATAGTGACAGCGTCAACCATTTCACGTAGAGTGAACATTAGAGCTACTGTGGGAATAAGATAAGGCACATATAACAATTTGGACATGAACAGGTTGAGAAAACTTTTAGTTTTTTGTAAGAAAAATCATAAATTCCAGGTAAATGTTCTCCAAACAAACATCATTACAAAAAACACATATTGCTTCATGAAGAACAAAAAGAACATTTAGAAGAATTATCAATCCATAATTATGCTAATACCATATGAATGAGCACATAAGAGTCGAAATATTTTCTCACGACAGCCTAAAGAATAGAAACCAGGAGCTGAGATGGAAGAACTGCTGAAGCAAACAATATGAACTGCAAACACACTGTTAAGTGATAATATCTGGGCAAACTACCCAAGCACAAACCGAAACTTTATGAAATACAGAATGAACAATTAGTAAGCGAAAAAACTTCAACTGAGGATTTTAGATTGCTCAGAATGCTGGTGGAAACCACTATACCTTGGTCCAAAAGGGTAATTGTAAAAATTGTTCATCAGAAACCATGTATCTCGCAAGAAGACATATGATAACTTCCATAAATTAGGCGAAGGAGTTGCGATTACACTTAGGGAAGTAATGTTTAATGACACTGGTTGACATAGATCATGAAGGCTTGGATGATCCATTTAAATGGAGTAAATAATATTATTCAAATGGAAGATTGCAAATATTATAATAAGCTGTGATCATCAAAGTCAACATACTCCAGAGTTCAGGAGCAAGCTTGCTATGAAATTAAGGATAGTCGAATTACAGTGTATGAACGATGAACACAGCGTGTGTTTGCCAATCAGTAAAAGAATACAATGTTTGAGATATAATACAGACTACCAATCGTTATCAGTGAAAACCTTACGGACAATTGATTTTTTTGGATATCTAGTATCGCCAAAATATCAAAAAAGAAGGAATTGTCTAAAAACAAACAAAATGGGAAAAGGTACCTGTATAAGATATTGACTCTCCAAAAGACACAGATATGTCATCCACATTCATAAACCTTTCCGTAGAATCAACAATGACTTAAATTTTTCAATTATCTCTGTACATTGAAGCAGGGAGATTTCTGATTGATTCTGGCTGATCAAATTGTAAGAAGTCCAGATACTACACAGGCTTACAACTGATTAAACTACTTAGCATCTCAGGTGAAGTATCATAACCAAGGCAATCTTGCTGACACCTGAAAATGTATTCTTGACTTCATAACATAACAAGGGTAAACCAAGTGGATCAACCATCAGCAATAAAAATCTTCAGTGATCTCAATTTGAGATCTTCAGAATGTTGATTGCTTCATGTTAGAATCAAACCAGTCGAGGATGTCGCCAATCGGCAAACTAGTCATCTCATGGTAGGCAAAGGCCAGATTCAGCTCTTCCTGGATGTGATCGAGCAATTCGTGTCTCCGCATCAAAACATCCACCTTGCCAATAGCTTCCTTCCAAGGAGTGGCTCTTCCATCCTTCCTCAGGTACCCTCTCTGATCGGTGAATCCCTTCTCCCTAAACAGCTCAAATAACTGTGATGAAGAATTCTGATCAAGGCCAGGTATCCTATCCGACAGAAGAGTAGGAGTCAGCGGGAATTCCATGCATCTGATTTCCTTGACCTCAACACCTTTCTTCCGCAATGCCTCCATGTTATTTTCTATCATCCTCAACCTACGCACATCCTTGGGCATATGCACGAACAGAGTCGGAGGGTACCCGACTGGTACACCCATTGAATCGAACACCCCTTCGGCAATCATAAGCGCAATACTACTGAACCCCATCTCCTTAGCGAGCGCAGAAACGAAGTAGCCCCCGGACGACGCCCCCAAAGCGGCCGCCGGTAAGTTCTCCAGCTTGTGCTCCCGAATCCAACTCTCGATGATGCTCTTAACAATTCGCACCTCCTTCCCAAACGTCCAGCACCTCCCGGAGCTCGAAACCGTCAGTACAGCGAAGCCCCTCTCGAGGGCTTTTAGCACGATGATCCGGTCCTCCGGTAGTCCGACGCAGTTGGGGCACGCCGGCGACGGATCCCAGAAGTTGACGGCGCGGCAGTTGCAGCCGTGAGCAATGAAGAGCACGGCCTTGGGGTCGTCGGGGATTTGCCATATGACGTCGGTGCCGTGTGCGAACTCCACGGCGGGCCGCGACCGGAGCGATTCCGGCGAACTGCTGGATCCGGGGTTTGGTCCTTTTCGATCGCCGCGATAAAGAAGTAGAATTGAAGAAATTAAGATCACGGGTAGCAAAATGCGAGCAATCTTTTGTAACGTGCGGAGTCGCTTGTGGCGACGATTCATGAAGGAAATCAAGAACTCAAACATTTGTCAACTGCAAAAAGACTTCAAATCTTGGGATTTAAAAAAATTGGTGGAACATTGAAGATAAAGAAAAAAATCAATTATATATTTTTTTTGGGTAGTTTTTAAGATTTTGAAAGAATTTATCAAAATTTCGGATGTTTTTAAGCCATATAATCTTATTATTTGTATATATTTATGATATTATTGAGAAGTATTTTATTTCATAAATTGACATTAATCATACATTATATTTTAAAACTATAGTAGGCTTAGATAAATTTTAATATGTAATTTAATATAAATTAAAGACATTTCAATACATATATATGGTAGATTTTTTATTTAAATCTTCACTAGGCTTCTCAGGTGACCTAAAAACCTAGTTTATTAGGTTAGACCGGATTCTTTTTCCTTATCCCCAGGTGTTTTGAAAAAAAACAAGTGATTGCATGCACAAGTATTATTACTGCGTGGATCATTGTATAAAATTTATTTAATTATATATATATATATAGAAATTAATGGAGGTGAAACACTTCTCTAGATGTTTTACTATACAACACCAAATTAATGGAGGTGAAACACCTCTCTAGATGTTTTACCATACAACACCATCTAAATAAAGATAAAGAAATATATGAAGCTAATAAAATATATATATATATGTGTGTGTGTGTAAATTACTAATGATAAATCAAATTAAAAATACTTTTGTGTTGTTATTATATTAACCTTCAATCGATGACATTGTGAAAAAGTTTTGAACAAGTTTCTTGGATATTGATCTAATTATAATTTGTCATTATATATGCCGTAAATGAATAATTCCTTTTATCATATGTGCTTTCCAAATAATTGTTTATATTAAATTAAAAATATGTAAAAAAAACATAGTTATAGGACTGCTTGGTCAGTTTTCCTATTTCTATTTTCTATTTTTTTTTCTTAGAAATATAGAAGGAAAACACATTATTTAATTTTAGAAAAAAAATACAATGGTTTAGAAAAAGTCCCATTCCCTTTCGAAGAGAGTCTATTTTTAGTACTTGGCCCATTGCAGGATGGGCCAATTGCACATGATGATTTGCTAGGCTTGCGAGATAGGCCCAACTCAAAATGGGCCACAAGTACAAACCAAGGTGAGCACGGCCTACGCTCATTCATATTTTGCCGGGCCATGCGTGTGGGCTGACATGTGGCCTTATTTTAAACAGTTTATTTTTCAATAAATTAAAAAAACAATAAAATTGGAAAATCAAACACATTCTTCTCTTTCAACTTAAAGCAAGAATTTTAAAATTAAAAATAAAAATAAATTTCATAACATAAAAATAAAAATTATTTCCTAAAATTGGATCTTAATTTTTTATCAACAACAATTGAGTAAAACGATTTTTTTTAATTATGATAAGTGAGAGTAAAGTAATTGACCTAAGACTTTGTTGAACGGGTCACCGTTTGTTCCTTTGATAAAAAAATCAAGCAACTTAATGGCGATGCTTAGCCAGTTCCCCTCTGCTAGAAAGCAACAGAGCGACTCGAGTTGTCTCTGCTTGAGTCGTATCCTTTGTTTTTTTTCATTTTTGCAGCGTGACTTTGAATGACTTGACTTTCTCCATCCTCACAACAAAATGAGAGAGAGATAGAGATTTTGTGGGACAAGACAATAATATCTGATTTTTTGAAGTTAATTTTCCCATGATTTTATTTTATTAGTAACAAATATATTTTTCATCTTTTTTTCTTACACTAATCATATTGCTAAAATTTGTTGAATTTATATTTTTTGGCATTACTCATATACAGGAGCAGACCTATAAATAGTGTGAAAGTTTCGAGCCTCTACTCTTCCTCCTCTCAATCTTTTGATATGTAAAGTATATATATATATATACGTATACACTAATAATAGTTATAATTAATAAATAAAATAAATACTAGTAAAATTTTATAATTATTTAGTTAATATAGTGAATAGATGATTTTAACTAATATCTAAATGTTATGGTTCAAATCTTGATCCCTCTTAATTTTTTGTAATTTATTTTTATATCTTGTGGCCTCCTTAATCTTTCTTATTGGTTTCGTCCTCATCATATGAGAATAGGTTTGAAGTATTTTAAATAAGTAAATTATAAATTTAGAAAGGGGCCATATTACCTCCATTACCTCTCTCCTCTCTTTTGTTTGGACAAGTCTCGTAAATTACAGCAGTTCACCTTTTTGCACATCAATTTGCATACTTCTTAGGACGAGTAAAACTCTTAAGCACATTCTGGTGCCGTGTGTGAGTTTTATTAGGCCGAGCCATAATTTATAACGTTACACAAATATTTTATTCCATATTATTATAATTTTATTTTGGAAATTTAACTAATATATTGCTCATATTATTAAATTTGAAAATTGATGATTCTTTTAAAAAAAATATATTATTAAGAAGATACTCTTATTTATATTTACTTAACAAGAGCGAGAGAGAAAATACTTTTAATAAAATCCAGGATATAGATCTATATCGTGTTAAATCATATGAGTGATCAATTGTTCTAAAAGATTAAGTTATATTGAATAAGAAAATGAATGGAGCACTACGAGTAAATTTTAAGAATTGTCTGTAACTTATCATACATTAATATATTAATATTTTATTTTTTTTCTAAAACAAATATTCTCATTCTTCTTTCATAGAATGCAAGGAGAAAAAGATCCAATGAGTGGAATTCGATCCTACATGAGGTCAAACGTGGATAACTTATTGTTAAAAGAAAAAGAATGCCAATTTCATTAAAAAAATACACTTTGATTTTTATTTCCGTTACAACGGATGGATCAAGAATAATTTTCTTAGAGATGTCAATATTTAATATCGAAATAATTAACAACCGTCTAGGAATTAAGTTAAAACATAACATACTTATTTTATAGGTGATATGCATGATAAAAAATTCTAAAATAAAACCATTATTTAAAACTCATTTTTGATTTTCACTTATGGATCGTCATGTGCATTTTCATTTTTCATTAATCAATAATTTAGATCATAGCTAAAATAAATTATTAATAACATAATATTATATTATTTGATAAGTACTAATAACATAAATTATAATTGAAACTATTAAATACATAATTATTCAAGTACCCTAAATAAACTTTGAAATTTACTAATATTTTATTGTATATAGACAAAAGGATAAGAAAAGTATCTTTAAACAAAATATATAGAGTTTATATTATCAGTCATTTGTAAAAAGTGTTCAAAAATTAAAAAAAATAATGTTGAACAATATTATTTTATGATAAAATATGAATATTTTAAAAATAGGTTAAATAAATAATTTTGTCAAAATACATTTTATAAATAATATGTTGAAGTCAAACGTGATAATATAGCGTGTCCTTAAAATTTTAAGTTAAATAATTGATATTCTATTTAAATTATCTCATATCAAACCATCATCAAAATTCTTTTATGGTACAAAGTGTAACATGGATTCTCGTAAATAATCAAATATATGCTTAACTTTAACTTTAAGAAAAAAAAATATAAATCGAAATTTGGTAAGAATTACACATAATATTGCCAATTTTCTTTTGGTGGAAATTGTTTCCACCAAAAAAATTGGATCTTGTATGAGAGAAGGCTTCTCATGTGACCCCAAGAATATTAAAATTTGTCACACACCAAGTACACAACAGACTTGAAGTGTCATTTATTCTCGTTGCTGGATCCAACTGCTGGTCATCATGTCTCTGCATCATATCTAAAGTTTGGTCACAATGCCTAACTATTCCCGTGACATTAAAGGCTAAATACAACTATTTTTTTTAAGTTGGCGTACAACTTTTGCTTTCTAAAGAATGTCCCATATCATCAAATAGATTATTTCGCAAGATAGTTGACATTAAATTTTCATATATATATATAAATATATATATATATATAGTTTTTTTTTCGATAGATGTATATAAATAGATATATATGAGATATATATAGATATTACTCATATATGTTCATTTCCATTTTCATATAATCATAAATCAATCCTCTTATAAAAGGTGCATACAAGCATTCCATTTTCAAATATGGTGATGTTTGGTAAGAATTTCCTTGAAGTAATATTGAAATGCGTGAATTGGACATTTTTTTATCAAATTTTTTAACAGTTAAGCATTTAATTAGTAAACATACACATTAACTCATTCTCCCTAGAAAAAGTTTTATTTGTCTTTTTTCACTATCTTTGATTCCTAACATTCCACATCTTGACTCTTTTCTTATTCACCTAACAACTAACCAAGGCTATTCTTTGCTTTTTGTGATCAAGGCTTCATAGCAACACTTATTGATTTTTCTATACAAAAGATCTAGTTTGAAAATTATACCAAGTATTCTTTTTTATAATAAAAAGTGATACCGGAATACAGCAATATAAATTAGTAACCATATATTGTATTCATTTTATGTAGATTACCCTAAATACTATATTTATTATTTTTTTATTAAATTAACTTGTTATTATTTATCAGTCAAATCAATATAGATTATTTTTTTTCGTCTATGGATAGAACTCCACTAGTGTCCAGGGCTACTAGCATCCGACTAATCCAATGTTCGGACAGATGCAGCGAAGGTAAATCCTAATCAAATTGAGGACTTCGGAGCTCGAACTCGGGGCTACTAGCTTCCGGCTCCTCAACTCGGGACACAGACCCGCTAACCATCTATGCCAACCAACTTGGTTTTTCAATTTTCATTGTTCGACTAATTTATTTCGATTTAATTATACAATGATGGATAAATCTTGTAATAGTTTTTTTATGTACTTAAAAATTCAAATTATGAGAAGTCGGATGGACAAAAAAAGTAAAAAAACTTAAATTATTTTGATAATTAAGATTGAACTCATTTTGTTAAAAAATTGTAACACATTATTGCGCATACTAATTTTACAACATAATTATCTACCAACAATAACCATGTTGTGAAGTCATCTTATATCTTATTTTGACCTTGTTTCTATATACACAAATACACAATATGCTCAAAAATACTTTTTGGTCAAAACATAGTCAACAATTTTAATTACATCAAGCTCAACCCATAATATAACATATATATATATGAAATATCTGTACCTTATAAAATATCTCTATTAATAGTCGCATAATTAGGGGGGTGTTCACACACGTGTGTCGCCCCTAATGACTCGTTTCTAGTCTCCGTCCCAAGTCTCCTTCTTTCTCTCTCCCCACCTTTCTCTCTCCTCCATTTTGGCAAACGCGTAAAATAATTAAATAAATAAATTGCTTAATATATCGCACCTCTCTCTCTCTCTCTCTCTCTCTCTCTCTCCTCAACATCATAATAACTACTTAGTACTCTTCCCACCCTTCAAAATTGCATCCTTTCTCCTCCTCCTCCTCCTCCTACTCGTAAGTTTCTCTCCTTGTTCTTGCTCGATTTCTCCATTTAATTCTCTGCATCATTACTTTTCGACGATTCGATCGATATAGTGAGTTCGTCATTCGACGCGGTTTACTCTCTTTTTTGTTCTTCCTTTTTTTTGTAGTTCGTTTTCTTTCTCGTTGTAATTTGATCTCGTGAGGAGGGAGTTTGTGAATGCATTCGTGTTTTTTTCGTTCTCGCACCGGGATCGCGTTTTTTTGCCGCAAGGCGCGGTTTTTGCGATGTTACTCCTATGGAGACATTGCGTTTTCGTCAGATCTGCGTTCCGTTTGCGCTGATCTCCCTGGGGAAACATGGAGTGAAGTGGGTCTTGGTTGCTTATGCTTGGTATGTGTTTGATGGATTGTCTGAACGACGAAGGGACTTGTATGGTTTGGCTTTTTTTTCTTGGATCGTTATTTGCTTATGGTTCTAGTTAAACTTAGGTAGTGATGAAATCGTTCAGTAAGGTTCATGTAGAAAAAATATATTTCATATCTTTGTTTATTATCTCCCAGAGGAAACTTGAAATAAATGAATTCATAGTTCGTTCCTGGAATTTAGAGCGAAGTCATTACATGATGGACTAAAATGTCCTCTCTTTGTTGACCTTGTACTGTGTTCTGTTATTTGGAAAGGGGAAAAATATTTAAAAAAACATTGTAGTTGTTTGTTCATGGGCATCGTCATCTGGATACAAGGTAACTAGTCATGTATTTCCGTATTGAATTATGTTGTCACGTACAACATTAATACAAACGTCGAAGTTTCCCTCTTTTTTTCTTTCTTAATGGGTATAAACTGAATTTACAGTTTAATTTACTTGATTTATTTGTCTGCTAAGAATATAATAGTAAGGACTTCTTTAATGATGATAGATCTTTGATTTTCTTTTGATTATGCTTGGAAACAGAAAATATTTTCCTGATTTTTCTACAAGATGATAATTGCTTCAAATTATTGCCAGTTGTATGTTTGTTAATGCCTCAAGGAAACTTTTGGTTGACTAACTTAGCTAATATTTGATCTTCATTCCAGTGTAAGTTTTAAAAAAAAAAGGGAAACATCAATGGCAACATACCAGCCAAAAAACATTCTTATCACGGGGGCTGCTGGCTTCATTGCATCCCATGTAGCTAATAGTCTCATCAGAAGCTATCCAGAGTACAAAATTGTGGTTCTTGACAAGCTTGACTACTGCTCCAACCTGAAGAACCTCAATCCATCTCGTTCTTCTCCCAATTTTAAGTTTGTTAAGGGTGATATTGCGAGTGCTGACCTTGTCAACTACCTCCTGATCACTGAATCAATTGATACCATCATGCACTTTGCAGCCCAGACTCACGTTGATAATTCTTTTGGCAATTCGTTTGAATTCACAAAGAACAACATCTATGGAACCCATGTCCTCCTCGAGGCATGCAAGGTCACTGGTCAGATTAGGAGGTTTATTCATGTTAGTACTGATGAGGTGTATGGAGAAACTGATGAAGATGCTGTGGTTGGAAACCATGAGGCCTCGCAGCTCCTGCCAACTAACCCATACTCGGCCACCAAAGCCGGGGCGGAGATGCTTGTGATGGCTTATGGAAGGTCATATGGTTTGCCTGTGATTACCACTCGAGGTAACAATGTTTATGGGCCAAATCAATTTCCAGAAAAATTGATTCCGAAGTTTATTCTTTTGGCCATGAGAGGGCAGTCACTTCCGATCCATGGCGATGGCTGCAATGTTAGAAGCTACCTGTACTGTGAGGATGTCGCTGAAGCTTTTGAAGTCATCCTTCACAAAGGAGAAGTTGGGCATGTCTATAATATTGGGACAAAGAAAGAAAGGAGGGTGCTTGATGTAGCTAAGGACATCTGCCAGCTTTTTGGCTTGGATCCTGAGAAAGTCATTAAGTTTGTAGAGAATAGACCCTTCAATGACCAGCGATACTTTTTGGATGATCAGAAGCTGAAGAATTTAGGATGGTCAGAACGCACCAGGTGGGAAGACGGACTAAAGAAGACAATGGAGTGGTACATGAGCAATCCTGAATGGTGGGGAGATGTTTCGGGAGCACTGATACCTCATCCACGTATGCTGATGATGCCTGGCATTGAAAAGAATATTGATGGTGCTGAAAAAATCAGTCCTGTGGCCCCCCAACCAATAAGCCCTCATCGTCAGGACAGGATGGTTGTTCCTTCGCCCAGGGGCAGTGGTTCTCCTAGGAAACGAAGCTTGAAGTTCTTGATTTATGGTCGAACTGGATGGATTGGGGGCCTACTTGGGAAAATATGTGAAAAGCAGGGCATATCATTTGAGTATGGAAGAGGACGTCTAGAAGACCGTTCCCAGCTTGCATTAGACATTCAAAATGTGAAGCCCACACATGTTTTCAATGCTGCCGGTGTGACTGGTAGACCTAATGTGGACTGGTGTGAATCTCACAAGCCAGAGACAATTCGCACAAATGTTGTGGGCACTTTGAATCTTGCCGATGTTTGTAGGGAGCATGGATTACTGATGATGAACTATGCTACTGGCTGCATATTTGAGTATGATGCTAATCATCCAGAAGGTTCAGGCATTGGATTCAAGGAGGAGGACAAACCAAACTTTACCGGTTCCTTCTATTCAAAGACAAAGGCTATGGTGAATTCTAGCTCCTTGTAGATAAACATTGAATATCTCCCACCTTTCTAAGTTTTCCAAAAGCTAACACAACTTCTTCTTGATGCATGATGCAGGTTGAAGATCTTCTGAATGAATATGATAATGTCTGCACCCTGAGAGTTAGAATGCCGATATCTAGTGACCTTAGCAACCCACGCAACTTTATTACAAAGATTACTCGTTATGACAAGGTTGTGAATATTCCTAACAGCATGACAATTCTAGACGAGCTCCTGCCCATATCAGTTGAGATGGCAAAAAGAAACTGCAAGGGCATTTGGAACTTCACAAACCCGGGTGCCGTCAGCCATAATGAGATCCTTGAGATGTACAAGACTTATATTGACCCCAGCTTTAAGTGGGCTAACTTTAATCTGGAAGAACAAGCCAAAGTCATTGTCGCACCTCGAAGCAATAATGAAATGGATGCTTCAAAACTGAAGAATGAATTTCCAGCATTGTTATCGATCAAAGAGTCTCTTATCAAGTTTGTCTTTGAGCCAAACAAGAAGGTCCTTTCTCATTGAAAGCTTCATCAGAGTTGCGTCCTTCTCATTCTTGTACTACACCAAGCTGCAATAATCATAGACACTGCAATTAGGTAGTAGTGCCTTCATTCATTGTTCTGATTTCAATCACCATGCATATACTATCATCACGAAACTTATCTGATGACATTAAATTAGGTTAAGTCATCTAGGACAGCTGAAAGCCCGGAACAGGGTTTGCTTTAGGGTACATGTTCTGCCTTTTGGTTGTTAACGGGAGGTTATTATTTGTCATCTGGACTCATGTCCAATTAAGAGTATGTAATTCAGTTAACTCTAATAATTCAGTCAATTATTATTTAAAATCACAGTATGTGGCTATTCTTATGACTGCGTTGTTAGTATCTACATTCTTCATGTTCAGCCAAGTACAAAATCTTCATGCATCATCCGAGCTTCATATCACTTTCATCTTCATTTATATGATGAAAAAATGCTTACAGCTTGAGTGAAAGAAAGAAAAACCTTCATGGCT
Source organism: Pontederia paniculata (assembly GCA_001647135.1). Classification (NCBI taxonomy): domain Eukaryota; kingdom Viridiplantae; phylum Streptophyta; class Magnoliopsida; order Commelinales; family Pontederiaceae; genus Pontederia; species Pontederia paniculata. The sequence goes on from LTAE01007285.1 coordinate 17,185, forward strand.
GCTGTGATCACTAATCTTCACGTGGCTGTCATGCAAGAAAATAATCCAGCTGATGTGTTGCAATATATTCGGAGATATCTCAGTTGGATATGAAGTGGCCTTCATAGAATTTGATCTCCAGGAGCTATCAAGTGCAAATGTTTGTTGCACACAACATTGATTATAATGGAAGTAATTGAGATTACATAGTTTTACTTGTAGACCTTCTGGTAAAATACAAGCTTGGTCTTGGAGAATGTGTAACCAAACCTAGAAGAGTTTAGTGAGAGAAAGGTTTAAGGATTAGGTTAACAAGAGTCATGACCACTTTACCACTTTGCATAGTGCCCCTGTAATCATTTCAGCTTGGCCAAACAGATCAAGTATCAACGATATGAAAGTCAATTCCTTGCAGTTGGATCCCACTACTTGATCCCCTTTTCCTCTGTTGACACTTCGCTTTTCATGATCGTTATAGTGTTGATCAAGGCCCTCCACAACATATTAACTCATGACATTTGTATAAATGTCACATACATGAGCAATGACCTTATAATTCTGTCCACTTTGTTCACTTCTTCGGAGTGTTGTTGCTCCATAGTTGTAGGCTGTGGCCGCCATCCATCCATCCATCCATTCGTTCGTCCTCACAGTGCAACCATTTTGAGAGTGAAGCGTACTCGTGGCACTGTTTCCTCGAGTAGTCCCTGCGACCTCATTTATTTTTCTTGACTCTGAGCATAAGAAAAAGGCAACATGTTCTGAATGCTGGATCGCCATCACCCTGCACATGGTGTTAGCGTGCTGTTGATGTGGAAAACATTGGCATCATTGTTTGGAACATGAGATGTTGTGGCCTATGTGATTCCTGATAGAAAAAAAAAACGGATCGATGCTATCAACAGCTCGAATTTAGTGGAAAAGTGCGTAAAGATTCCTGTAAAAAAAAGAAGTGATAGCTGTTATGTCCCCGGTCGGGACCTGGTTACATAGCAAATGCTGGCTCAGCTGTTCAGGGCTTCAACTCAAGCACAATGTAGTGAATGCTTGAAAAATGTAGTGCTATCATGCCACAAAATGAAATCACATTTTCTAGGTAAGGATTGTAATAGTTGCACAAGGAAGGAGATCACAAAATTAAGCATAGTATCATTTACAGTGCCTCACTGCAGAATTATCCAAGTAAAACCTTCGAGCAAGCACACAGTGCAAGAGACATGGAAACAGTAAATAGAGGATACGTGCAAGAATTCACCACGCCGAAAGACTTAAGATTTGTTTGTCCGCGATCCAACTGAAAACGAACAACGAAATCTCACAGCTGCAGCATTAAATATGATCCCCTTTCCATCGACTTATAGGCAGAGAAATGTGAATCCAACGAAAGTCCAGTGGGTGTCACTTTCCGGATTCTGTCGGTGGTGTGATCCTGTCTCCATTTTCCTATTACTGACACTTAATTTGGTAGATGAAGATGTATCTGGCAATTGGGAATCCAGGATTTGGATCTAATAATTTCTTTTGATCAGTTTCCTAACATTTTTCTTTCTCATATGAGAAGCTCATGAGCTTAGTACTCAAGCAAAATACAGATGAGGATATGTGTCATTGCATAGCAAACATTGACGCTAACTTTACTTCTATAATGTGCTTGTGGGCTCACTACCTTACTGCATTACCCTGAGACAGGTCACTCTCTTTCCTTTCTGTACAACTAAGTTTAAGACTAGAACAAAGCTGTTGTAGCTCGTCCTAATTCTTCTACTGTGCTTTTGATTGAATCAGATCCATGCCATACGACTAGTGCAGTAGCAGTGATGGGATTGCTTGAAAGAGTGACCAGCAGAGACAAAGGAGTAAAAAAAGTTACATCTGTCTAATTCAGATGAGATGTTAACTGTGAAGCAGAGAAGGAAATGAGGGGAAGGCCATGATGAAGATGAAATGTCCTGGTCGACGGTTCACTTGCCGCTCTGTTCTACTTACAGTTCTGATAACTGGAGTTCTGCTCCCTTTTCTTTTCATGAGGCCTGCATTCCTTGCACTTGAGGCTGGTCCCACCATTTGCCCTCCTATCAGTATGTGAGCTCTATGTGCCTTTTCATCTTGTTATGGTCTCTTTCTTCTTCCAAGTGCGGAAAGATTAAGGAAACCTTTTTTTCTGTTTTCTGTATTCTGTAATATGAATGATTTCTTAACTCTGTATCTTGGAATGAATTAGGTTGTTTAGGGTGGAGGCTTGGGCATAAGTTGCTTAGGAGAGGTGATTCATCATTGGTATGTGCTATCCTGCTTCATTATTTCTTTCCTGTTTTCCACTATAATGGTGGTGCAATTGCTGATGGTGGCTGCAAATCTAGTGAGAAAAGAAGTCTTCTCCTTCTTTCTATGTTTGAATGATATTTGATATTTCTTTAGTACATCGTATTGGAATGATGCATTCATGTGAATAATAATTCATATGGTGTTTGTTGTATTTAAGTTCATTATTCTAACTCAGTGTAGATAATGAAATTTAACTCCTTTTCTGAAGTATCACTCTATGGAGGCAGGAAATAGCCAAAGAACTCAAGAGGGCCTTCATGGATGGACCGGAAGGAGGAGACCTAAACTTAGAGAGGAGTTTGATAGAAATGGTGCCGGAGTCCTTTGACAATTTGATCACGGCGAGCAGGTCGACGTCATTCTATTATCAGCATCCAGACATCAAAACTTTTGTGTTAAGGGTCAAGGCCATGGTGAGTAAGCATTCCAGGTCTTCTGTAACCTAATATTGTCTTGAATTGTTCTTGTTCTTAACATAGAGCTTAGTGTTCTGTCCACACATAAAAAGTGTACAAAGGGAGTTCTCGGAAAAAAAAACCTCGTATAACAGTTTTCGCGAGTAAAAATAATTGATATGAAGAGTAACAAATTCTTCACAGTCCCAAATGATCAGAAGAAAGAATTAATATAGTAAACAGAATATGCTGATATCTGGATGATGACTAGATTTTGCATGGCCATATCAACCTCTTAATTTGGTTGCTGAGGACATTGCAATCCATATCCAATGACATGGGGGATGTCTTGCTTTTGGTACTCAACATGGGATGCACATGGTCCAAACAATAAAAGACTAACACATGATACAGCTCTGAACAAAACAGGAATCATCTCAAAGCTGACACAAAATGAGGACTACTCTCTCATGTTGAATGCATTCTTGTTAGTTGTAACTACTAATTAGATCTTGCATGAGAAAGAAAATGGAACAAATAAGACACCATGTTTGCCACAAATCTTTCTCTTTAGCATAAAATTTTCTTCATCCACTAGAACTGTTAGGTATGACATATGTCTGAATTTCTTGCTAGGCTAGTTAGAAAGCTCTAGTACAGAACTTGATGTAAGCAACTAAGCATGGGGATGTGATGAAATATCTGGGTGTTCATGATCAACTTTCCTTAATCAATTAAGTATATGTTTCAATTTGATCAATGTAGTTATTGAAGATGGATCGTCAAGTAAAATCTGCAAGGCTTCGCGCGTCGATCTTTGGGCACTTGGCTTCCATTGGAACTCCAAAGAGTATGAATTGCCTCAGTTTAATGCTGGCCCAGGAGTACTCAGGGAATGCCGTAGCTCGCTCGGCTCTGCCGCCGCCGGAGCATTCCTTTCGTCTCATGAATGTGTCTTACCTTCACATCGTCCTCATGACGGACAACGTCCTGGGGGCGGCCGTGGTTGTGTCCTCTGCCATATCAAGCTGTGCTACTCCTGAAAGGTTGGTGTTCCACATTGTGACCGACAAGGTAAACTACACTCCAATGCACGCTTGGTTTGCTCTCCACCCTGTGCATCCTGCCACTGTGGAGGTACGGGGCCTGCATCAGTTGGAGTTCCACTCAGATGCCAATGCTTCCATCAAGGAGACGGTAGAGGAAATCCGGCGAAGCTTGTCGAACTATGGATACCACAGCAGAACTGATGCAGATGTCAGAAGGCTTCTGACCTCCAATCCGAGCACTTTCTCGCTCTTGAATTATCTGAAAATTCATCTGCCGGAGGTAATCACACAAACACAGGCCATCTACACTCCAAGTCCAAACAATTCGAGATATATATTTATGAAGTGTTTGCTGTTCGTGTCATGCACGCAGTTGTTTCCTGAGCTAAAGACAGTAGTCCTTCTGGACGATGACGTCGTGGTCCGGAGGGATCTGTCTCCGCTGTGGGACTTACATCTCAATGGGGGCGTCATCGGCGCGGTTAAGGTACGAGCAAGTGTTGAATCCGGCGAGCACCGTTGCGCCGGCAAGAAACTGGGCGACTACTTAAACTTCTCAAATCCGATGCTGTCGTCGCTTGGATTGCACTGTGACCACTGTGCATGGTTGGAGGGCGTGAACGTGGTGGATCTCGAAGCATGGAGAACCACCAACATCACCCGAACCTACAGGCATTGGCTCAAGATGGTACGCTCTGTTCGAGTCCTTAAATTTGCAGTTCATTCTGGTCACGCCATCGAATGGTGATGATGTTAATATTCCAATGCAGAACCGCGTGTCCGAGTTCAGTTTGTGGCCCATGGGATCCTTTCCGCCGGCGCTGATAGCGTTCAACGGACGAGTGCATGCAATCAAGCACTCATGGCATCTGCCGGGCTTGGGACGGCTGACGCCGGCGCCGCCGGAGCCGGAGCTACTTGAATCTTATGCAGTCCTACATTTCAGCGGACCGAGGAAGCCTTGGCTCGAGATCGCCGACCCAGAGCTGCGAACTGTTTGGCGAAGCTACTTGAACTGCTCTGACGACTTCATACGCAGTTGCAGGGTTGTGGGCTAAGGAACACTAATGGTGCACTGTGCACAGGGCTCTCAAGCCTTATATAGCAATGCATATATACTTAGCTTAATTGGAATGAGTAGAACAAACACAGTTCATTTTGTTTTGTTACAGTGATTGTATATATGAGACTGAGAAGGATACAATATCATGCCAAATAACATTTTATAATAATATATATAATATATAATAATTTTATTTACTGAATTATGTCTTATTCCACTTCCATCCCAACAGAGAAATATTCATTTATCTCTCTTATTACACTTTATTTTTTATATTTATCCAATTATATCTTCACACTTTATTAATCAGTGAATAATTATGGAGAAATTGAAGAGTATATAATTTTTCAAGATATACTTTTCTTTTGCATTCTTTTAAAATGATAAGAAATATAATAAATAAAAAAATGTTTACCGAGAGGTTGATAATGTGGAAAACTTTGATACGTCTAAAAGATGAAAATCTTCAATCGGACCCTAAGACATTGATGAAACGAGTCAAAGCCCACATATTGAATTAATATGGGTCGTGTTGTGAAATAATTTGTTTTTCTAATTGGCCCATTGGAAACCTTTTGCTGGATTGTTTTCCGTGTTTAAACATATAATTTTCTTTTCATGGAAATATTATGGTAATTGACTCGTTTCATTAATGAAAGAGAGGATGTTTTCATCTCGTGTTCAGGTTTTTTTCCCTTGTTATTGCAAGGGAGATACTTGATCCAAATGCATATAGATAGAAAATAAAAAAAAGGAACTAGAAAATTCTTGTTTTGCAAATAAAGATGAGCATGCCATCAATTTCTTTAGTAGAACAGAGTATTGTTGGATTTGGAATTGCACCAAAAGGGGGGTGAATTAGTGTATTAAAAAATTTTTACTTTCTTTACTTAAATCTCTTAGTGTTGTGTTAGTGGAAGCAAACATATACGAATATGAACAAACAGAGAAGAGAGTAAAGAGAACAAACACACAAAACAAACGCAAAGTTTGTTATCGAGGTTCGACCGAACTCCTGGCCTACGTTTCTGCTCCGATCTTCTCCACGAGATCTTCGGAATTCACTATATCCTTCTTCAAAGGCGAAGGCTCCCTTACAACTCTTCTTTCTTTGTACTGAGGACAAGGAGAACAACCTCTTAC
>LTAE01007287.1:0-23133 GCA_001647135.1 Pontederia paniculata
TTTGAAAGCATATTAAATTACCCAATTCAATCCAACCCTAGAGCATATTCCATTTTACTGAGACTTTCATAGTGAGTTCGTACCTTCTTAGTCATCATAATCTAAAATATTTCTTTTACTGCACTTTTACTTTGTTTTCGTTTCTCTAATCGTTAATTAAGTTTAGATAATAACAAAGCCATCTCAAATTTAATACTTGAAACCTCTCTTCGTGGGATCGATATCTTTTATTACTACATAGGATTCTGTACACTTGCAGAATTGCTATCAGTTCCACTTGTGTATCCTCATGCTAGCAAGTTCTCCTTCCCACTTCTTGCCTAGTGCATCTGCTACTGAGTTGGCCTTCCCTGGTTGGTATCCAATTGTGATATCATAGTTTGTCAGACACTCAATCCATCTTTGTTGTATCATGTTGATATCTTTTTGCGTGAAGATATACTTCAAACTCTTGTGATCTGTGTACACCTCAAAGTTCTCACCATATAGGTAGTGCCTCCATATCTTCAGGGCAAAAACTACTATTACCAACTCCAGGTCGTGTGTGGGATAGTTAACTTCATGCTTCTTGAGTTTCCTAGAAGCATATGCCACAACCTTGCCATGTTACATGAGTACACAGCCAAGACCTGTGCCACAAGCATCAATGTACACCACATACCCACCACTCCTAGATGGAATGGTCAGTATTGGTGTCGTCATCAATCGGGCCTTTAGTTCTTGGAAGCTATGCTCGCATTTTTGGGACCAGACAAATTTTACTCCTTTCTTCGTTAAGTTTGTCAAAGGTAATGCGATCTTGGAGAATCGCCTGTAGTATCCTGCTAGTCCCAAGAAGCTGCGAATCTCCTTGACATTTCTTGGCGATGATCAATCTGAGACAACTTCAACCTTTGTCAGGTCCACCGCGATCTCTTGCTTTGACACGATGTGCCCGAGGAACATAATCTGGTCTAACCAGAACTCGCATTTGGATAATTTTGCATACAACTGGTGTTGTCGCAATGTTTCCAATACGATCCTTAGATGCTCTTTGTGTTCCTCTTGGCTCGATGAATAAATCAAGATATCATCTACAAAGACAATGCCAAATTGATCCAAGTAGGGCCTCAACACTCTATTCATCAGATCCATGAACGTGACAGGTGCGTTCATCAATCCAAAGGGCATCACCAGGAATTCGTAGCGCTCGTATCTCAATCTGAATGTTGTCTTGGGCACATATTCCTCTACAACCTTCAATTGGTGATAGTCGCTCCTCAGATCGATCTTTGAAAATACTGCAGCCTTGGAGAGTTGATCAAAAATATCATCAATCATTGGTAGAGGATACTTGTTCTTGATGGTGACCTTGTTGAGTATCCTATAGTCGATGCACAACCTGAGCAAGTCGTCCTTCACGAACAAGACAAGAGTGTCCCAAGGTGAGACACTCGGTCTAATAAAACCCTTGTCTAGGAGTTCTTGTAGTTGCTTCTCCAGTTCCTGCATCTCCGTAGGTGCCATCCTGTAGGGTGCCTTGGAGATTGGAGCTATGCCTGGTAGCAACTCTATCTTGAAGTCCACTTCTCTATGCGGTAGTAAGCCAGAGATATCTTCAGGAAAGACATCTAGGTATTCTCTGACGACATCCAACTGTTGTGGGTCCTTCTCCTTAGGCTCAGTGCTGGTGACACTAACCAAGTAGCCTCTGCATCCGCTCTCCAATAGCTATTGTGCTTGCATTGCCATATCAGCATCTTGTTGTCATTTGTGGTCCTTCCTCTTATCGTTGCTTTCCGCTTGCCGTGAGATCTGACGACCACTTTCTTCTTCTTGCATAAGATTACAACATCATGGTAGGACAACTAGTCCATACCCAAGATGACATCATTATCCTTTATAGGGATGACTATCAGGTCTACAGAATAGTCCTTCCCCTCCACTGTCACTGGTACATTAGGAAGGTACTTCGTGGCATGGAGGGTGCCCATAGAGGGGGTGATGTCCATGATGTATTTCATGTCTAACGCGGGAAGGATTAAAACAGTGGCACAATCATGGGAAATACATGAATGGGTAGCACCAGAATCAAATAAAACAGAAGTACTAAGTCCAACTATAGGGAGAGTACCTCTGCTGACATCCTGATTGGGCTGAGCTGGGTCCACCTCCATATTGTAAGATCTATCGCGTACAACAGGGTTGACATTGCCCTTGCGATTCTAGTCTTTCTTCTTGCGATCAGGGCAATCCTTGATGCGTGTCTGTGCTTCCCACGGTTGATGTAGGCACTTGTCTTCATGCGACATTCTCCAATGTGTTGGTGCCCGTAGTGGTTGCATACTGCTCCTCCTTGTGGTGCTTGAGGTTGTTGCTGTTGTCGTGGTAGAGGTGCATCCCTAGGAACATAAGGCCTAGGACGGTTTTCCCTGTGGTTGTCACGTCTGATAGGGCGCTGGCGCTGCCTGCCCACCTCGATCGATTCTGGACGACCTATTGCACGGGAGCTTTGCCTCTGGCATCCTTGCGACAATCAGCTTCATCTTGCTCCATGTGTTCTGCCAATTCAGAGTCCTCATCAAGAGTCTTGCAGTTACCCCTGAGAGTCTTGGTCCTCCGGTTTGGAGTCAACCCTTGGACGAAGCAGTCTGTCATGTCCCTCTCCCAAGTCCAAACTTGCAATACTTCTCCAATCGGACGAAGGCATTACGATAGTCATCCATTGTCATGCTGCCTTGTTCCAGCTCCAGAAATTCTCGCTGCTTCAAGCTGCATTGATAAGCAGTAAAGTAGCACTTCTCAAAGACTTCCTTGAAGCTCTTCAAGGAATAACTTCCTGATCAGGAAACTTGGTGATTTTGGTGGTCTTCCACCAATCCTTTGCAACATTTACCAAGTGATGAATAATGTATAGGACATTCATCTCCTCTAAGCAACGCATCAGTGCGAAGGTTTCCTCCATTATATCCAGCCAACGCTCCACGTCGTCCACACCCTTAGAATCCTTGAATTCAGGAGGGGACATCTTCATGAAGTGATGGATAGTATCCTTCGCAACATGAGCCTGCAGGACCTGGGTAGGAGGGGCCTGCTGGCTTTGGTTAGGAGGGGCTTGCTGAGTCGGGTTCGGCGGGGCTTTGTTTATTCATGGCCTCGCTCTGCGCCTCATTTGCATTTGGCTCAACTTGCTGATTGAGAGCATGTCTGGGAGCCATCTATACATATCATAAATAATCATGTCAAATCAATGCTTATGCCTTACGAGGAAAACTTACTTCTCATTGGTGATGCGACTCATAATGATGCTTTTCACATGACACTCTATACAATGGGATGCCAAAAGGGTCCCGACGTTAGGCTCTGATATCTAAACTGTAACGCCCCTAGAAGACCACCCCGCCACGTGGCAGAATGCCATACTAGGTGCGCAATGACATACTTCATAATCTTAACTTAAAGGTTGACTAACAAGACTTGGTCAACTAAAATGGTGGAATAGATAAAAACTTTAAATCTCCAAATCTCTTTCTATAACATAAAGGAAAATATGCGAAAATCTAACATCATAATAATGTTTCAAAAAGTATAACTAGAACAACTCAATAGAAAGGAATAAAAGGAGAGACACTAAGGATCACTAGACATGTGCAAAGACAGTCACCACGAGCATCAATCGCCGCATGCACCACCACCAACATCCTATACTACAGACTACTCACCTGCAGGATCCAATACAGGGAAGAGAAGTATCCATGAGCTATGAAGCACAACATGTAAGACAATCAATAGATAAGCATGACATGATAAATAAATAGCACGGGAATAAGCTAATGATAAAATCAAAAGGTCAATTATTCCCTTATTAACTTTCTTAAATTTCTTACTTATCATCTTTAACTTTACATCGTCTTAACATCTCATATGACATCATCTTTCAACTTTCATAACTTAGCACTTTTTATAGCTTAGAATCTTTCATAACTTTGCATCAAGAGTGAGCTATGGCTAGGGCCAAACATCAATCACTCTGAGCATACTTTATATAAAGAGTGAGCTATGGTTATGGACAAACATCAATCACTCTACATAATCATCATTAATTATCTTACTTTTCATACTTCATCATTAAATTCTCATCTTCAATCATCATCAATCAATGATCATCATCAATAGCCCTAATGCCTCTAATGTAGTATGCAAATGTAATATTTAGACCAAGTGATTATCTTTGTTATCTTTGATTTATCCCATTAGTGCCTTTGAATTGACTTTGAGGGTTGCTTTGGTGACTATGAATTGCTCATGAGTCTTGGAGATCTCGCCATAGGTCAATGGGGTTGCACAAGCCATGATCAATATAGGATGCTCGAGAAATTCTTTCGTTGCAGGGAAGTCGTTGCAGGGAAGTCGTTGCAGGGCAGGGAGAAGCCAAGCAACATGAACTGGGTGGCAGTTGTCCTACCCGTCCTATCTTAAACATCACTGTGCTCCCAAAACTTAACGATATATGGCGACCTCAACATTTAATTTAGGTGAAGCATGATGGACCTTTATCTTGTCAGCATAATTAATCTTAATAATTATAAAATAGGATAGCAATCACATAAAAATACTTTTAAAATAAGTTCTTCCTTAACCTTTCATCATCCATGAATTTATTAAAAATAATCACCAACTTCTTTTCATCAAACCTGCCACGGCCCGTGAAATACATCTCACAGTCGTGACTCTCGGTTTCACGGGCCGTGATGTTCATCTCATGGCTGTTAATGTTCCTCCATAACCTCCTTCACGGCCTGTGATGTATTAAAGGTTCGTGAAGTTCCCTTCATGGCCGTGAACCCAGTTCACGGACGTGAGGGCGCGCTTACAATTCTCGTTATTCGCCTCGTTCACGGTCGTGATGTATATTTCATGACAGTGACTCGGTTGCAATCGGCATACGTGCTCCATTCCCGTCCACGGCGACCCATCTTCGTAGGCATCAAAGTCCTTCACAGCGGCACATCTTATTCACGGGCGTGAGCCAACCTTCACGGTCAGTAATCTTAGGTTCACGGTCGTGAAACATCATTCATGATCTGTGACCGTAATCCTTCGTCGCATCACGGGCGTGAAGACCATCTTCACAACCCGTGTTTCCTAGGATTACGGCTCGTGAAGTCCATCTCACGGCCTGTGATGGGACACGCTTTTTCCTGGCGTCTGGCTCACGGTCGTGAGGTTCGCACTCACGATCGTGACAATTTGCAGTCACGATCGTGAAACCTTGTTTCACAGTCGTGACATCGCAGAAGCAACATTATATACATTTACATTTTTGCAGGAGTAAATCTAATTTCTAGGGTTAATCCATGGTTAAAATTTTACTCTTAACAATTCTTATCAACAAGAATCCTAGCATGCAATTTATTCAACATGAACATATTTATCTAAAGGAATTCGTCTATTTACATACCGAACCATGTATGATTGTTCTTCGTTCTTCAACTGCGTCATCTTGATCTCCTCTAATGCTCCTGATCTTCTTCACGTTCTCTTAGAGGTTTGGGCATGGTTCTAGGATGAGAGAAGGGAAGAGAGAATGAGAAAGAAAGAAAACTTAGGAGAGATAGACCTTACCTAGAGAGAAAATTTGATGGCTAGGGCGTTGGGAGCTAGAGTAAAATTATGAGGGCTCTCTATGATCTTATTTATAAGCATAGGGATTAGAGTTTCATAATTTAATTCAAATTTTTTGAATTCTGAAATTTAAACTAACTAAATAATCTCATCTAATTAATTTTTAGATTTAATTGATTTGAATTTAAATTTAAATTCTGGACTCTCTATTTAAATTTGAATCTTAGGATTGAATATATTCAAATGTTATTATTTAATTAAACTTTTTTTTTCTTTTTAAAAGATTACGAATATTACACGTTGCAAGAGGTCGTTCAACCTATAACAGGATAAAATTATCAGTCCAAGTTTAATTCCGATGATCATTTCATACTTTTGAAAATAAAAAATATTTTGGCCGGGTGATAATTATTTTTACTAGAGACAAATCTGTAAGACAAAAAAAATCCACGACGCATATTTAATGATGCTAATAATACATAGTCAAAATTATAAATGTTAGTTTTCCCAATACATTTAAACTTTAAATAAAATAATAAGGTTGTCCAATTAAAAATTACATGATACTGATTAGAATAGGCTTAAAAATTATGACCTTAAACTACCACAAATTAGTTTCTTAAAAAGCCAAAGCCAGGAGTTGAGATAAATAAAAAAATATTCTTATATACTTAGTTTTAAATAAAAAGACCGATCTATCTAATAAAATTTCTATGATGATTATTTTAAGGAGATTGAAAGTACCCCGTATTTAATTAACCTCTAGTTTCTTTTATATAAATAAATAAACTAAAGGACAAAGATTTTTTTTTATTTGAAAAGGACGGACACAATGGTTACATCATATGCAGGTTTTGGCATATTAGTTCTTACGGACCCACGATGACTAGACCTGGTGGAGGTCAATGACCGTCCGTTAACGCCAAGGAATAAAATCTTGAGCAAATTTGGTCTCATATAATTAAATATTAAATAAACACGGCTTATTGGCTTAATCGAATCCAACCGGTCAACAACACATGCACCCTTCATCCATTAAATTAACGCGTAAGAGCATCTTTCATTTAAAAATTAAAATAAAATACAAATAGTTGAATTATTTCTTAATTATTAAGACTAAAATTTATTATGCTCTAACATGAAGAAGAAAAAGTTGCTCAAACAATTCTTATTTTTTTAATCCTAATTTTTTAGAACTATTATTTTTTTCGTATCTATACAATTTGATTACTCAGGTTAATGAGGATGATCAAGTCAACGCGGTTAGAGCTTTGATTTCGAGTTGGAAGATTTTTTTCGTTCTTTTACTAAGAGGGGAGGGGAAGATAATGGAAGGGAAGGAAATGGAGGATAAAATTTTTTACCCTCCATTCAACCTCAATTTGGGAGTAATCATTTTTAATTAGTTAGGAGGGGAAAAGGGGTTAATTTTTAACTTTCTCCTCCTAAAAATTATTATCCAAACAAGGTTAATTATTACCCTCCCCTTCATTACCCTCCATTACCCTCAATCCAAACATAGTGTAAGTTAGTGAGCTTTATGTATAATAAAAGATAATAATTAGTTGTTCAAATAAAATATCCTTATATTTTTTTCTCTGCAAATTAGTGATTGATTAAGGTTATACTTTGAAGAACGTTTTCGGCGTGAGACTTACCTTTTTCAGTAATTTGGGTTGTTGTTGAGGATTTTTCTACTGTTTTTCTTATTCAGAATCTTCAGTTTTCTTTCTTTTCTGAAAGCTTAATAATCATGTGGATCAAAGCAATATGGATAAAAGTATGCATGGTTTCCTGATAATTTATATGATACATCAATCATGCAATCGCATTTTATAAATATATGAAAATGAGTATATTACAGCAATATATAATGCTTATTAGTTTAAAATGTAATAAGAGATTTTAACTAAGTTTTATAGTATTTAGAATAATATAAGTTTTGATCCATCATTTTCTACGTAATCTCTTTTAATTAAAGATCGATCACACTGTACAGATTTTTTCATTTTATTTTTTTTTTGAAATTAATTACAAAGGAGGAAAGAAGTTTTTAAAATTGAAAAACAAAGTCATTAATTAAATCCTGCTCTTGGACCGTTATTTATTTGACAAACCTATAGGATTCTCCCAAAATATGAAGTCTTTTACTGCTTGTCAAAATCTTCTTTTTGTACTTTGACTCCAGGACCCTCTAATTAAAGTCTTATTACCTATTAATTAATGCAACTCACCAAAGGTTCAATACGGATCGTGTTGGACTCTAACACAGTATCTTTTGGGCCGCCAGGGGGATGGAGTTTGAAAAGTCGTCGAACTTCTAAAAAATCTCTACAAATAGACCTTTAGAGCATGGGAGAAACTTTTGTAAGTCCTTTTTTCTCTCCCTCAAGTAGCCGGAGCAAAGATCATCTCCCCGTCTCTTATTTCCTAGGGTTTAGAGGTAAGAATATCTCCCCTCGTGTTCTAGGTTTTCTTTACTCTTTCTCCCTCTCTCCCTAAACTCCTACATCAAAATCTCATTAGGGAAAAACAAATATTAGCAACAACACAAATTACGAGGGAAATAAGATGAAGGATTGTGGGAACGACAAGACCAAATGACCTAACGAAATAAGTATGTACATAGGCAGATCCCGTTTAAATATAAATTCTTGGTAGATTGATGCATGTTAGGTTTGATCTCTATATTAGAATAATAAAGATATTATGCAATTTTCTAGTCTCCTAATAGATTCTAGAGTTTTATTTTAGTTCAGATTTAATTGCATACATAACTTTATACAAATGACATAGATTTCATCATCAAAATTGAAGACATCATGGCATGAGCGCCGGACATGGACCGCATCCCCTCGAACATAGATCGCATCCCCTCGAACATAGATCGCATCCCCTCGGACATGGCCCGCATTTCTATGGTTCAAATCCTAGCCACTACGTCAACCATGAAACACGGGCTAGAAGGTTGTGCACGGACCGCTTCCCACTCGGACACGACATGCAGCCGTAGAACACAAACCCTAAGGTGTGTTGACGATGAAACCTTATTTGCATCAGTATTGGACACGGTCAATGTCATCGCATGTAGAGTTTCTGTCCTGAAATTTTATAATTAAATAATCGAATGACTATGCATGGCCCGCATCACAAGAATGCGGACGAACTGTGCTCCTAACTTATTATATGATGTGCATTTTAAATTGAAATTAGGGTTAGACATGGTTGTGCGCCATAAGGACTAACGCGACCAAGAATGCGCCCCGCATCCCATTAGGGTTATGTGCATTATTGATAATGCATGGATGGAACATAACACATGTCATGACTTTGTATTCTGAAGTGTTTTATGCAATGTTGTAAAACCCGGACCGGACCGACCGGTCGGATCGGTCGGACTGGTATCCAGGGTTAAAGTCGGGTCTTGGCTCAATAGAGATCCGGACCTGCCTTTGAACTGGATTGAGCCGATCAAACCTGGTCAAAAATCGGGTTCGACCGGCGAACCGACGGTTTTCTTGGGCCGGATAATTTTTTTTTCAAATTTAGACCGCTAAAAAAAATTTGACAAAAAAAATTCGGATGGATGCCCTAGCAGCCTTAGTCGCTGACTCGCGTCTTCATCTTCCTCTCTTTCACCATGACATGACACGATGGAGACGGTCGGACGGCAGCGATCGGCTGACTCCAAGACCACCAGTGGCGGTAATATTCCCTTTACTTCTCGCCGCGCACGTCCAAGCGACGCGCATCCTGGACGCGCGCGTCGTCCAGGCCGCGCGTCGCCTGGACGCGCGCNATGAAATTCTAGTCATTTAAACTTATCTTATATAGGACATGGCATTGACTGGAAGTAGTGCTGGTGAAAATCAGTCAGTTGTTGGTGAATCTGCAAACACTCAAGCAAGTACTCAAGCTTTAAGCACACAACCAGTGAGATTGAAATCTAATCCTGCATGGGAGCATTGTCAGATTGTTTTCGACGCACAAGGAAAGAGAGGGTTAAAATGTTTGTATTGTGGAAAAGTTTTAAAGGGTGGAGGAATACATAGAATGAAATTACATCTTGCAGGAAAGAAATGAGATGCAATGTCTTGCCCAAAAGTTAGTTATGAAGTTAAATATCAACTTGGGGAGCATTTGAAATCTATGGCTGCATAAAAAAAAGAGTACACGCTGAAATTGAAACCAATATTTCAGGTGAGCAATTTGAGATGGATGCACAAAAAATTATTCCTATAGTTCCAAGTGAAGTTGCGGGGAGGGGAAAAGAAATAAGAAATTCAAATGTAAACAATTTTTTTGCTCCAAGAACTAACCAAGGTGCACAACCTTCCATTAGAAGTGTCATGGCAGGTAAAGATGCTATTCATCGAACTAATTTGGTTGTTTCTTAATTCTTTTATGACTGTTGCATTCCATTTAATTGTGCAAATTCAGTTTATTACCAGCCTATGATAGATGTTATTGCAGCTATTGGTTCAGGATATGAAGCTCCTAATTATCATTCCATTAGAACTAAAATGTTATATGATATTAAGAAGGAAGTTGGATTGTTGATTGACACTTTTAGGAGTGCTTGGACAGAAACTAGTTGCCCTATAATGGGTGATGGTTGGCAAGATCAAAACAATAGACAACTTATTAACTTTCTTGTTTATTGTCCAAAAGGAATTTGTTTTCTTAGATCTGTTGATGCTTCTGATATTGATAAGGATGTTGCAACTCTTTGCAACTTATTTATGGATTTGATTGAATTTGTTGGGCCAAGTAATGTTGTGCACTTAGTCACAGATAATGCTGCAAATTATAAAGCTGCTAGTAGATTGTTGAATGAGAAATATCCTTCCATTTATTGGTCTCCTTGTGATGCACAATGTTTGAATTTGATTTGGGGAGATATTGAAAAAATAGATTTTGTGAATAGTTTAACTGAAAAAGCATCTAAAGTTACAAAGTTTATTTATAATTATGCTTTTTTACGTGCTTGGTTAAGAAAAAGACCAAATTGGAGTGAAACTATACGTCCTGGACCAACTCGCTTTGCTACAACATTTATTGCATTGAAAAGTATTCATGATCACAAAATTGATTTGCAAACTTTGGTGACAAGTAAAGATTTCACAAATTCAAGATATTACAGAGATAAGAAAGCTAAGATTGTTATGAACATTGTGTTGGATAGCAGATTCTAGAATGATTGTGCATTATTGTTCATATTGTGGCTCCTTTAGTTCGTTTATTAAGGATTGATGATGGTGATGATAAACCTTCCCTTGATTATGTGTATGATGGCATATACAGAGCAAAGAACACAATTAAAAGAATTTTCATGAACAAGAAATCTTTGTATAGGCTTACACAAGAATAATCAAGCATCGGTGGGATAATCAACTTTGCAAGAATATTCATTGTGTTGCATATTTTCTGAATCCAGCTTTTTATTATGACAAAGACAACTTTTATATCAAACCAGAAGTTCAACAAGGATGGCTTGATGTGTTGGATATAGTTATTACTAATAAAAAGACTGAAATTTTGAAATAAAGTTGGTTGTATCAAGATCAATTGCTAAGTTTTAATAAGCAATTAGCCATTTCGACAGCTAAAGAATTGAGACCTAGTAAGATTTATATTTTGTTAAAAATTATTACATTTATTATTTGATGTGTTAAATATTATTAATAGGTTTGTGTTATTTTTTTGGTAGATCAATGGTAGCATAGTTTTGGATTTAATGCTCCATATATTAGTGTCACAGTTGGCGATTCGACTTCTAAGTCAAACTACATCATCTTCTGGTTGTGAGAGAAATTGGAGTATATTTGAAAGAATACATTCAAAGAAAAGAAACAAGTTAGAGCATAAGAGATTGAATGATCTTGTGTATGTGCATTAGAATCTGGGCTTGAAAAATAGGTTTGTGCTATGAGTAGTTCATATATTTGTATTTTGAAAATTTTCAACTTAAATTTGTTAACTTATATATATATTTTTATCATTGTTTATACAGGACACTTAACAAACAAAAAGCGCTTCTTGATCCTATTGATTATGAAAGCATGGAAAAGATTGAGTTTTGGATATTGGATGAGGAAGATAATCCACTACTTGATTATAATGAGTTGGAGAAAATGTTTTATAATGATTTGGAAAATCCAAGAATTGATATGCAAGAAGGTAAATATAATTTGCTTGTTCTTTCAATAATTGATTTGTAACTTGTAATATGTTAATAGTTTTGAAATTTGAATTTAACTCTTTTTCTTTATGTTTTGTTTAAGGTCATATAGAAGAAAACAATGTTGAAGATCAAGAGTATGATTTGGATTCTTTTCCTCAAGATGAAGATTTTTGAAGAAAAAAAATGTGTTTAATATTTTGAAGAAAAGAATCATAAATTTACAAGTTGTGTGATTTATATTTTTGATGTTTAAAAATCTTCTTAGCAATTGTCTTATGATGCTATGTTATTATAATTTGTATTATATTTTGTTGCAAACTTTATGTGTTGTGAATATGTGAAAGTTTGTGAACTTTTCTTGACAATTATCTTATAATGTTATCTATTAGATTTTAGAACTTATATTTAGTTTTGATATAAATTTTATATTGTGATGTGAACTTATGAATTGGGATAGAAAAATTATGTGTTGTAATTTATGTAACATCATATATTTTGAATTATTAATTTTAACTATTTATATTATTTTAAATATATTTATGTCAACCTGTTTGACCATCCGGTCTAACCGGTTCGACTGGTCCGACCTTGTCCGGAGACATTTCTGGGTCGCTCGTCGGTTCGGATTTTACAACATTGGTTTTATGTCACATAACATGGCACATGTTCAAATCACAACACCTGTTACACTGATTGTTATATCAAATTTTTTTATTGCATTGAAAATCCTAGACTTCACTATGATGATGATAAGGACTAAAGAAAAATGATTTAAACAAGATAAGTAGAAAAAAAGATGAGATCGATATGTATTGCATAGTGATGGACAATAGACTATCAATTTTAAATTTTAAACAGCACAATGATGATCCAATCACACAATAATCAATTACAGTACCACAAATATCGAATCCACATAGAAATTAAAGCAAATATGGATACTAAATCACTTTAATCTAATCTAACAATCTAATCCAAGGGATAATGTTGGAATTGAACTATAAGGGGAAAAACATCAACTAGTTAATTTTTTTTTCAAAAGTTTTTAGAATTAAAATAAATAGGGATCGCGGAAAGATGATTTGGTAATGCAGTAATAGATAGAATTCTAGAGTTAGTTATGCCTCGGGGATGATTGGGTTCAATTTATATTTGTTGCATAGGGTTTATATATTACAATGTGATCCTCATGAAGAGAGAAATTGTGGATTCCTTTTATATTAGTAGAAACTATACTAAGACCTCCCAGTCTCTAGCATTAGAGGTTAGAAAAAGGCCTAAACATATCTAGATTAATCTAACGGCCAACCTATGATTGAGGGCCTCTCGTCATACGATTGTTCCATCACATATCTGTAGAATCAAATGATAAGGTATGTTGTCCGACTATATGTGAACAAGAGGATATCTCACAATCTTTCAATCACTTTATACTTGAAGAAAAAAATAAGTTTCTCACAGATATGGAATGGTGAACTTGTCCAATGGCGAATCAAAACTCACATAGGTAAGCAAATGGAATCATGAGACCATGAAACATTAGAATCAAATGGTTGCCCCTTTCGAGACGTATCAATCATTAAACATGAACATAGAATCAAAAGGATAAAAGGAAACAACCTCCCACTTAGGATCCATTTTCATTAAATTTAGAAAACTCTTCAAATAACATAGAACAATAGCATGAAAATAAGAATTTGAATCGGTCTCGATGCATTCAAATCAAAACGTAATTAAATTCATCACCCTTAGCGATTTACTCCAGAATATACACTTAGTTACAATAGTTCATCATGCAAATGTCAAGACAAAGTTCAAAAAATATCAGTGCCATGTTTCTTCTTCTTCTTCTTCTTCTTCTTCTTCTTCTTCTTCTTCTTCTTCTTCTTCTTCTTCTTCTTCTTCTTCTTCTTCTTCTTCTTCTTCTTCTTCTTCTTCTTCTTCTTCTTCTTCTTCTTCTTCTTCTTCTTCTTCTTCTTCTTCTTCTTCTTCTTCTTCTTCTTCTTCTTCTTCTTCTTCTTCTTCTTCTTCTTCTCAGTGTTCCAGTCAAAACTTCCTCCAATCTGTGCAGCCAAAAGATGTGCTACTATTTTCTTTATTTCAAATTTTATACCACTTGCCTTCGCTTGACATATATTCCCTTTGTCTTGCTTGAAAATATTTCCTTTTGATTCATCCTTGTCAATCCTTAGTTATTAGGATTTTCTTGCCTTCCAACAATTCTATCTTTTATTGGCGTGGGCTGCTATGCCGTGATACTTCTATTTACGAGTGTGTGTGAAAACTTCTTCTTCTTCTTCAAAGTCATGAAATAAGAGCATGAAGCAAAATTATTTGGTTCCAAATGCATAAATTTTCATACTCTAAGGGTGACAAGGACGTGCTCATAGAGAAAGGAAAATAAGTATAAAATAGAGGCTTGGGCTTAGAGAAGGGTGTGGAAACAATGTCAAATACGATTTTGATGGTTAAAATCTCATGCATTTGATGCTATGCATCATAAAGTTATTACAAAGTCATCTCGAAGTCACTAATGAGATAAGTCAAAGATAAGAACATTATTATTAGAGCATCACATTGATCTAGAACATTGAATGATAATGAGAGCATTACATTGATCAGAGCATTATATGAATCCAAAGTATTGC
Source organism: Pontederia paniculata (assembly GCA_001647135.1). Lineage (NCBI taxonomy): Eukaryota > Viridiplantae > Streptophyta > Magnoliopsida > Commelinales > Pontederiaceae > Pontederia > Pontederia paniculata. The sequence goes on from LTAE01007287.1 coordinate 14,437, forward strand.
ATTGCATTGATAAAAAACATGATATTATATTGACCTAACGCATAGTATCACATTAATCCAGAGCATAATATTATATTGATCCAGTTGCATAGTATCACATTGATCTAGAGGGTGTATGCAAGGCAAACCATTGCATTGACCTAGAATATTGAATAAAAAATCAAATCATTGCATAGAAATGAAATTAATGTATTTCTAAAATATTGAATGAACAATTTTGTAAATAAAGTATTTACGGGATATTACGCAATATTACATAGAACATTGGTTATTTATTGACTATGTTATATTTTAGAGTCCTAATTTATTTTTATGCTTAATGCTCTTATGATTTTACATCTCTCACATATATTTAATCCTACAAATAATTGATCTATAGAGACATGTTAGCTAGAGACATGTGCAATGATTGATGCTCATGATGAATGTTACTTACACATGGTTGATAATTATTAATGAATTTTGTTAGTCATAATTTAATTTTGAAGATATTAAGCATTTAATGTTGAATTAAAACTTGTGAAAGTTATAAAAGAGTTTTTAATTTTATTTATTTTATATTTTTGCTGATCAAACAATGTATCATATAATAAAAATATAGTATTGATGTGATAGCGTCTTCACACGAATATTTTGTTATGTCGAAAGATGAGTTCGGGGCGTTAAATTTAAGGGTGTTAGAAAAATGAAAAAAAAATGGCCGCTCTTTACCTAGTTGAATTAACATAGTGATGTATTTAACCAAGTATTTAATAATTTTTAATGTCCTAAGATTTAAAATCGTGGCACAAAATTTCCCCCCTCCATTAACTTAGCAATCAAACTTCTTTCCCTCCATATGAATAAACAAATAAATTTATGTTTCTGATAATTAATTAAGTGGTATATACCAGTTTACCATATATGTACACGAGCTTATCTGAAACAAATTAGTAATATACTAATCTACAAATATTAGCGCACGTTAGCACTAAGAAGCAGACGCCACTAGCATGCACCGGGCGCCAACCCGTCTGCCGCAGCTGCGGCGCCGTGGCTGTCCACCGTTCTCCGGCGAATTCTGGAGGGAAGCCCTCCCATGAGCGACGCCGTGAGCCCCATAGAGAACCTGGGAGGTTGTTTTGCGTCTAGAACGTCGACATCGAATCGCCGGACGACAGCCACGGCCACGGTCTTCACCTCCATCAACGCCATCTCCTTACCTAGGCACGTCCGGGGCCCGCCTTGAAAGACCGGGTACTTGAAGGGGTTCTCCGGAGAGAACTCTCCTTTCTTGAGCCACCGCTCGGGGCGGAACTCCTCGCAGTCGGTGCCCCACGCCTCCTCCATCCGCCCCATGGCGTAGGGGTGGTATGTGACCCGCGTGCCCCTGCGGACGAACGTCCCGTCCGGGAGCACGTCGTCTTCGAGGCAGAACTTGGAGTCGAATTGCACAGGAGGGTACAGCCTCATGGTCTCATAGATTACGGCGTGCACGTAGTGCATCTCTCTCAGCTGCCCATAGCTTGTCACATCGCCTTCTTCGGCGGTGCGCTCAATCTCGTCGCGCATCGTGGCACAGACGTCCGGGTGCCGCGACAAGAGCATGAAAAGGGATGTAAGCGCGGACGCGACCGTATCGCGTCCTGCGAGCAGGAAGCTGACGACGATGTCGCGTAGGTACTGGTCGTCGTCGCCGACGCAGCCCATGAACCGGGAAAGGAGGTCGTGGTTCGACGCGAAGCCGAGCTTTCTCCTCTAGCGTATGACCTCCGCGGCCAGCATGTTTAACAGATTAATGGACTCTCGGAGCTCCCTCTCCGTTCCCCAGTTGAACAGCCGCTTGGCCTTCCACACGGAAGGCACGGTTGCTGTCGCGCGCAACGCCGACAGTTTGGTGGCCGTGTCGAACGCGTTTGCGAACTCCGATATCGGCATCGAGAGCTGGAGGCAGCCGGGGTCGAGGCCGAACGAGATCTTGCATATGTTGTCGAAAGCGAAGCGCCGGAACACGTCCTGAAGGTCGAGCACGCGTCCGCCGTCGCAGGCCGCGTCGAGCAGGGGGACGAGGCGGGTGCGGACCTCACTGGCGACGACGCAGGCGGCGAAGACGCGGACCGAAGAACTCCCCATCTCGGCGGCGGCCATCTTCCGCTGGAAGTGCCAGGGCTCGCCGTCGGCGTTGAAGATGCCGCGGCCGAGTAGGTCGCCGAGTATGGCGGCGAAGGGCTTCCCCTTGGGGAAGTTGTCGAAGTTGGTCTTGAGCATGTACTCGACATTGTCCGGGTTGGCCGTGATGGTNGAGAGAGAGAGAGAGAGGTGGGAACTTGTGGCAGAATGGAGAGACGTGGGAGGGCATTTTATAGTACGCGAGCTGCTGCGCCTCCAATTTGAGGGCCAATTTGATTGGAGCGTCTAATGTTAAGAATTTCTTTTATCTAAATTTTATTTAAATTTTTATAAAAAAAAATTTCTTATTTAATTAAAGCTTTAGGTAATATAAAAGTAACTTTTAATCATCATCATCGACTAATTCGATTAAAAAGATGCACATTTGTCAGCGTTGAAGTGATCCTTAATTAACACGATTTAGTTTATATCAACTTTGTGGACTCCAGCGTTTAATAGATTTAACTTTGAAGTTCAATCTAAATAATAAAAGAACAACAATTGTCAGTTTGGACTTGTAGTAGGTATGCATTATATATTATATATATATAGTAGATGAGTTATGTTTAAAGATCTATGTATTTGAATACTTGCAATAGGCGCGCCTTATACTCATTCCTTTTGAATAATTAATACTATATTAATATAAATAAACAATATCATTACAACATTCAATTAATAATATTTTTTCTTAAATTTGACTACTAAATTACGTATGATTAGGTATTTAAGTGTACGTGTTATTTTATCACAATTTTTTTTATTAAACATTTTATAACAAGCTACCCATACAGTACGTACGTTTATTTGATAACTTAGTAATGTGAATGTACATATTTATCACACTCTCCTTTGTTTTCAAATAAGACATAATTGAGTAATTCAGCTCTTCTCTTGCTGAAGTAAAAGGAAAATAATTTATTGTTTTAATGAAAACAGCCTGAAGACCTTTTTAACTTTTATGCAAGGTTACATCTCCAATAATTATAGCATTTATTCTTTTACATATATATATTAGAATTTATTATTTTTAGCCTGAAGAACCTTTATTATTATTATTATTATTATTATTATTTTTATTATCAATATTATTATTAATCCTGTGTGCGAGAAATACAAGGGATCGAGATGAAGGTCACACGGTATTGGGTGTTGTGGTGGGTGCATCGCTCTCTGTGTCCAATTGTTAATTACAGTGTTACGTTAATTTTGTCACCACTTAACTAGTGCTGATTAGTCTTATAATATCAATTCTTTGTGAGCAGTGCAGTTATATAACTTATTGCACTACTTATTCTCTTAACTTGGTGCATGTCTCATCATAAGCACGAGGACCTGGGCTCAATAATATCTTAACTATTTGGCATCAATTAACAGTTACATTCGGTAGAACTAAGAGTACTTTGGAGTTGTTTTTAATCGCAAATTATACATAGTTTGAACATTTCAGGATCATGTAGACTCATTTTACAGTTAATATTATATAAAAGATCTAAACATTTGTATTTGTCACGGATGTAGTTTAAACTTTTTTTTATTTAGAAAACACAAATATTTAAATTAATTGTAGATTTAGCCGTCTTTTGTTAAATAAATGTTACATACATTTATCATATGAATAAGTGACTATCATGTTATCAACTTTTAAATTTTATGAGAAAAACCGAGCTATCATTATCTTTTTCATTTCATTATATCTTGTTAAAATCAATAAAGTTTGTGTTATATCACTAGTATTTTAGTCTTTTCACAACTTAAAACCATGACATCCAATTATCCATGTGGTAATTGTTAACTAAATAACTATTTTTTTCAACTAAATAGTAGTGGAGGTTATATTTACAAAATAAAAGTTTAGGATAGATTATAACAAATGTGAAAGTTCGGATTCTTTTTATGTAATTCTCATTTTACTTAATGTTTTCTATATATGTAAGTATTAGATATTGTAGTTCGTTGTATCGAAATTGAAGCATCAGCCATTTAGCTGAATCAAGACGTCGCACATCGCTTAATTAAGTGTCCTGTGCACTAATTGTTGTTGGAAATTGGAATTTTCTTAACGATAGTTTAATGCATTTCCAAACTTGACATTTCTCTTTAACACATGGGACACTTTCGTATATTACTAATTTATTAATTGTAAAATTTGATCGAATTTGTTGTGCATAATTAATCGTGTTCATAATATTTACTTAATTAATATCCTATCTATTAATAAAAAATATAAATAACTATAGCATAGTTCCCGTGTGAATAGTTCGATTTACATAGCTCCATGTTTAAGCTATCATCATCTAATCTCAAGAAAGAAATAATAAGAGAAAATTATATTATTAGCCCCTAATTAATTGTAGGTAGATGCCTAAGAGTTGGACAAGTGTCGCTACGGAACAACACAAAACGTCTAGTTTGTTTACTTATTTTATTTATTAATTAATTTATTTTATATTTTTTCCTATTACGCATGTGGTTGAGTTATTTTATGTGATGTCTAAGTTCTTCGGTGGTAGTTAAGAAATCATGAACTAAACTACTTTGTGTTGCCCATATTGTACTAAAAATGTTGTCATAATACGTGGAATCATTGATGTAAGTGGAGAGATGGAGAGTAATGATTTATTTTGGTACAGCTTTGCCGGCGGGACCTCGGTATTTAGAATTGTTAACGATTAACTCATTTCAAGTCTAAATTAATAATATTTTCTTAATTATAGTAGTTAAATTTAATTAATAGAGTAATGTATTTCTTTTACCTTTGGTATATATATATATAAGCATGCACATGTTCATTAATTAATATTTTCTTTTTTTCCCCTCTTACAATTGCAAGATGAACACATCTCTTATAAGCCCCTAAAAGTAAATCATGTCACGCGACAAAATATTCTCTTAAAGACGCTTGTTTTAAGTATAATTCGTCACATATACCATTAATCAACATAGTTATGCGGATCAATCATTTGCAGGATGTAATACAAGGAAGACAATATTAGCTATAGTGCCTAATATGTAATGAAATTCAATAGATATAAACCTGATAACAATTAGCATATAAATAAATCAAGACTATAAAATATAAAATCATAGTAGACAATTGTTAATTGATAATATAATGTCATATATTATCTTGTAGAAATTAGTACTCTGATTACAATGCTTTCCTTTCAATACTTTAGATCAATATAGTAATTTTCTTTCTATACAATGCTCTGAGTAAAGGCAATACTTTGCCTTGCATACAATGTTCAAGATCGATGTGATACTATGCACTATATCAACCATATGCTCTAGATCAATACTATAGTTTAGATCAATGCTATGGTTTGGATAATGGATCAATACTATGCAATGCTTTGATTGTCATTCATTGTTGGATCAATGTTTTTTTATCTTTAACTTATCACATTAGTGATTTTGAAACGGCTTTGAAATAGGACCTCATGAGTTCTTAGGAGGTTCGCCAATAAAAGGTCAGTAGTGGTGTGCAAATCATGATAGAAACTCACAAGTGGAATGATGCTCGAAAATACTTTTTGTTGCAAGATAGAAAGAAGGTCTGAAATCGGAACTAAGTAGCAAGTGTTCTACTAGTCCTATTAATGTGATGATATAACTTTTGCTCTCAACTATGCAATATATGAGGATTTCATCATTTCTTTTATTATCTTATTTAAACCCTTTTCTTTTCTCAAAATGGTCCTTATGATCATCACATGTGAGTCTATGGTCTTCAATGTAATATAGAGCATACATCATCAATATCATCCTAGCAGACATAGACCGTTAGAATTTGAACATGCACTGTATTATGTGGTATAACAATACTTCAGTATCTGAAATCATGACATGGGTCGTGTTAGACTTTGACACATGTCATATTCCATCTATATAATTATCAATTTAAAATACTCCAGCATGGGATGTGGCCCGTGTCAAGAGATGACACGGACCGTGTTCAACCATAATATTGATTTGATATTCATATTAATTAGGGCATAACTTGGGTCACGTTCAGGGGCGACACAGGCCGTGTTCTAGAATTCGATTATTTAACTCCCATAATGCAGAACACGAGTCCGATGTATGGATGATGTGAACCATGTTCAGAATCATCACGAATTGTGTTTCGTAGTGAGTGTCTTAGGATTTCAGTGGCACACACCTCTTTTTAGCCGAATAAAGCCAGAAGGGGACACGGGCCATGTTTGAGGGGAACGTGATTCGTGTTATGACCTCTCAGGGCGTGTTCATGATTGATGTGGCAGCTAGGGTTTTACCTATCTGTGTCCGACTGCTCAGGTCACCCATCTTTTTTTTTGGCAATTTAATCTATGTTAATTATACACAATTTTGCATGCTAAATCTGAATTAAAATAATATCTATGGGTCTATTAGGAGACTAAAAAAACTTTATTATTCTAATATAGAGATCAATCCCAATATGCATAATCTATCAAAATTTTATATCTAAAGGGGATTCACCTATGTACAATACCTATTTTTATTGGATCTTTCGTCCTTCGTATTTTAACAATCTTCGTCCTCATTTCCTCGATCTCTGTGTCATTGTCTATCTAATTCATCTTTTATTACTAAGTTTTGGTACAAGAATCTAAGAAAGAGAGAGAAAGAAAGCCTAGAACATGAGAGAGGGTCTCGGGTTCTTACCTCTACACCAAAGGGAAGAAAAGGAGAAGCAGCGTGAGACAGATAGAGAGAATTTTCTCTGTGATGGCTTGCAAAAATAATATTTTAAAAAATTATTCGTAAATTTTTTTAGGGATTTACATAGTTTAAATGGAATATTTTCTAATATTTTAAATTCAACTTGGAGTCCAAACTCATAAAAATACTATTATTTATTTCCATCGATGTCCAATCATCCGCCAACCTCAACGTGGGTCGTGTTTGGATTTGGCACGAAGTGTGTTGGACCATGTGTTGCCTAGGCGTTACACCTCTTATCCTTGTAAGATCATGAAGAATGCTCATTCTAGAATTTTCAATAGGATTAATTGTCTACATTTTTGTCCCAAACAACCCAGAAACATATATTAATTGGACATAAAGGATTTGTTTATTTTAAATTAATTTATTTGATATATAATATGTCAAGTTTTTAAATTCGTTTAGTTATAATCTCATCCAATGATTAAAACCTAAAAGACAACTTAGTAAAATGATCTGGAATGAATATCAATGATTCGCCTAGAATGTATCATTTTCATACAAGAAAGACTCATGAGTTCAATAATTGTCAAGTACCCTAAATCAGAAGAATGTGATGATCATAAGATCCTAAAAGAATAAAAAATATATATCATGTTATAATATCCAAAAGGCACACAAATGTTGACTCGTGGCTACTTTTCAAGGTAACCTACTCCTTGACATCAAACATAATCAAGACAAAAATTAATTAAGTTTTGGGGCACACATTGCATAATTGTCGATTTTAATAAAATATGCTCCACTTGTTTCGAACATGAGGATTTGTTTTGATTTGATCTAAAGAGAGAGAGAAAAAAAAAGAGATCTCTATCTAATCCACACTCAAGAAAAACAGATCTATCTCAACCAATAGAAACTCAAAATGTTGGATGAGAGAAAAAGGTGAGAAATTAACAAATAGTTGTCGTGTGGGAGTTCTTGTTCCACGACATCCGAAACCTACATGAAGTGGGCTCGAGGTGAAGGTGGAGGTGGAGGTGAACTGACCAATTGCATAGCGCCGTGGCCGGCCAATTAATTTGGGCAGCGACTCGTGTTCTTGATTGCATGTGGTCGTAATAAAATCACTAATTACCATCAAAGAAAATTGAACAAGATTCTCGATGTACGTTTTGTCGAAAACTTCATCGGTTAAAGAAATATCTGCATGTGACGAATCAGATTGTCGTATCCTAAATACTAGAATAACGATTTAACAATATATTTATCATCACATAAATTTTAAAATTATTTTTGTAACGCCCCCAAATCAACACTCGCCACGTGGACAAGATGTGGACCTGGGAACGCTACTCTGACTGACAAAACAATGACCCTTTGACTAGTCAACAAAATTTCAGAATAAATGTAAAGAAAAATGAACAAGGCTGAAATGACTAAAGGGTCTAATGGATAGAATATGCGGAAGATAACAAGTAAGGAGTCTACATGTCTCTCAACAATAAGGTGTATAACATCCTGGCTGATAGTCACACAACTCAATGACTATAAAATGAAAAGACATAATAAAAAGGAGACTCCAAGATCCATTCATGTGCAGATAGTATCCACCACGAGCATCAACTGTCGCACACACCACCAGCACCAAAATCCACCACAGCCTAGTTACCTGTGGGATTCAACACAGGAGAAACAATATCCCATGAGTATAAAACGCTCAGTATGTAAGGCAACAAGTACATAAAATAAGCAATAAATATGATCATCAATATGGAATTTAGTCAGGCCTTTCTACTCAGATCAATAGTCATAATAGTAGATATCGCACTCAATGCCTGATCTAAATATAAGATTAAGGTCATACTCTCCTGGAAC
>LTAE01007288.1:0-23129 GCA_001647135.1 Pontederia paniculata
AGGGAGAGAAGAGAGACAAAGGACAATCTAGGGAAAAAGACAAAGTTCTTACCTAATCACCTTTTGGGGGAGAGAGAAGGGAGAGAAAAAGATTCTCTACGGTGACTTCAATCTTGAGGGGAGAAATAATGAGGGTTTTCCTCTCTCTATGGGTGTTTATATAGGTTTCACAAGTCTAATCCCACACAAACTCATCTCTTATCTCTAACTTTATCTTTAATCTCTTAATTATTCTAACTCAATCTTTATTTATCCTATTCCTATTAGGAGTCAAACTAATAAAATATTATTCATTTAATTAAATCTTTTTTCTTTTTAATATTAGTTTACGGGTATTACAATACACATATTCCTCTTCGCTAACGCTCGATTAAGTCATACAAACTCTCGCACTTAAAGTAAGGACAATTATAATTCCTCCCTCATACATGAAAGAGAGTAGGTCATTAAGAAATAATGAATATTATGATATTTTTAAATTATTATTATTATTATAGTTATAATATTTCGTATTGTATTTGACTATTAAATTTGTATTGTATTTGACTATTAAATTTAGATCCTATTTGGTAGGGTCTCTAGTTGCTATACCCCCACATTTCATGCGAGACATGGAACATTTAACTATTAACTATAAAACCTTGGAGGTAAAGCATATCTAAAGGTTTGATCGCTAAAGAGAACCTTAAATGAAAAATACATACACTTGAGCTTATCTCACCAAATTAAATTACCATTAATTTCAACCCTCTCTTCGTTGTAACATAATCCTAATTTAAATTCTTCATGTAGCTATTGACTTGCAATGTAGTTCTTCATCGCCATGTTGCAAGTTATTTCTTCTCTACAAGGATAAAAAAAGAAAATAAGATTAACAACAATTGCAATAATAATAACAGTAAAGCTTTATTCCATTAAGTGAGATCGGGTATATGAATTATACGTTGTCATTGTGCTTTATCAATAATCAAAATTTTAAATATATTATTCGTCAATAGATCTCATTCTATTAGCACGTCAAATGTTCGTCTTGACATTTCTCTTCTTTTTTAATTGGACTCTAAATGTTTTGATCTACCCTTATTACTAGTGCATTATAGTCTCATAAAAATAAAAGAAAATAAGACTAAATCGACAGAAAATTGTATGCATAATATTTTTTAACACAAAAAAGCAAAAATAAAAGAACTGCAAATCAATAATTCATACTTTAGTATGCTAAGGCCTATTAGTTCAGAATACGCCCAAGTCATCCAACCCAATCAAAATCCATCCGTGGCATGACTCAAATGAAGGCCTCGTCCTCGTATCACTCGCCCGCGCGATGCCGCCTTCCTCCGCACTGCTCCGCATCTCTCACTCCGCATCCGCACGTGCAACTCTTCTCTCCTTCTCTCTCCCCTTCCGCCGCCTGCGCCCGCAGCGTTTCTGTCACCACCACTCCCTCTCTCAGGCCAAACAACAAACACCTCGCGCGCCGCCAAATAAGCGCCGGAGCCTTCCCTAAACCCTCATCGCCATTCCCCTTCTCCCTTCCCCGTCAACCGTTCGTCGAACTTTCCGGCGTCACTCACCTCACCGTCTGCAAGTGGTACGCCGACACTCTCTTGGCCGCGCCACATTCGTCGAGCAGCTGGCCGTCGTGACCGCCGCCGTCACCTGGCTCACCGTCGTGTCCCCCCGCCCACTTCAGCGGGTTCCACGAGTGGTGGCCCGTGGCGCTCTACTTCGTCTACCACTGCTTCTTCTTCGAGTCCTCCTACCGCCGCCGCCTTTATGGCGACCTCAACCCCCGCCAGCTTCGCGGCCCTCGTGATGGTTGGGCACTGGCTTGCGGCGTACGAGGGCCGGAGTTGCATTTGATTTCTGGCGGGTGGGCCAATGTGGCGACCTGGGCTCTCGTTGCTTTGATGCTGTTCATCCGCACCATTCAGTGTTGTACTTGGCTAAGTATTCAGAGAAGATGATTGTGCCGACTGCTGGGTGGTGTTGTTCGGGCCGTACAGGCGGGTGCAGCAACCCATCTGCCCAACCACCATGCTGCTGTTTGTCTAGAATTGTGTCACGCTCAGACTGCGAGCTCAATTTACTGTTTCTTGTAGCTGTTGGCGCGGCAGCAAGGCCTATATGGAGGAAGAATTGATGCTAGAGAATTTTGGGGAGAGTTATAAAGAGTACATGTACAAGGTCAGATATATATATATTAATTCCTTTCATGTATTGATTTCGTAATTGATGTTTCTAAAGAACCTTTTTTCTTGATTTAGTTTTTTTTCTGTAAGGGCAAAGGATTGTTACCCTGTGTCCATCTTATTATTAGTAAATAAAAGTGCTATTACAGTTTAACCCCTCATCTCCAATCACTCAAGAGTGTCTTTGCTCCTATTACAATATTTTCTATATAACATCTCTCTCCCCGGAAAATACACCCATTTCGCGCAGCCAAATAGACCATAGGATTGCAAATGGACTTCCCCGTCTGATGTTTTGAGATGTAGACTTGTGTTTGTAAGATATGGCCACCCATTCAGAAAGATCTCCAAAAATCTGAAAATGATTGGCAATCAATCCATGAACAGCCAGACTTGTGCCAACCTCCCTTGCCACCGGGCATTCAAAAACTAGATGGTTGACATCCTCTGTCGCTGCATCACATAGCACACAAGAACTTTCTACCCCCTGAATCCATCGAAATAAGTTGTTGCGCGTTGGGAGTCTGGATCTTTGCAGGAACCATGCGAAAATTTTAATCTTCATTGGTATCCGGGTCTACCATAACAAGTGACAATCTGTGTGCATCTCCACATTTGTCAACTGGTTGTTGGCAGCAGTGTTGTCAGAACTGGATTGACCAATCTGATTGGTTCGACCGTCGATCGGGGCCTAGGTCGGTCCTAGTTCGATGCCAAAACCGGATATGAAGTGGATTGGATGGAACCAGTTAAAAATCAGAAAAATGATGGTTGCACCGTTTGAACCAGTCGATTTTTGAGTGAACCGGCCGATTCAAATCTAAAATAGAGAAAAAAGAAAGAAAGAAATTGGGTTTTGGAAAAAATGAAAATGGGGCTTTGGGAGTATTTGAGCCATCAAAAAATTGTAATTCATCTTCTCAAAAAAAATTGTAATTCAAAGCCTTTTAGGCTAGTTCTTATTTTCTTTTTCTTTTTAGTTATAAAAGAAATTCTTCAATTGTATTTGTGTTTTAATAAATAATTATTTATCCTTCAAAAAGAATATTTATGATATATTTATATTAATAGTTTTTATATCAATTAAAATGCTAATTGATCATTACTAATATAATTTGAGAGTTAATTTAATTTTTTTCCGTATTTAATCATGTGATTCTTCATCTAAATTATAAATTATATTTTAATTTAATATTTTTAATAGTATCCGATTCGACCATCCGGCTTAATCGGTTTAACCAGTTCGACCTGACTCGGAAGCTCCTCTTGGTTGTCGTCTGGTTCAGTTCTGACAACCTTGGTTGACAATCAACAACTTATAAACATTCCGGACCGTGAATTGATCAGCACTCCATATCCATGCATCTGGACGATCTGGAGTGGGGGCGATGCCATCCAGTCGACCCAACAAAAGAAGAAAATCTTACAGCCGCTGATCCAATAGTCGAGACAAAAGTAGGGGTCCAGACACCATTTGAGAGTAAGGATCCTAACCAATGGGATGCCACACAAGCATATTTACCTTCTGCTATTGCAAACAATGTAGGAAACAAGACTGAAAAAGGCTCAGTAATAGCCCAAGGATCCTCCCAGAAGCTGAAGCCAGTGCCTCAACCTAATGAAGGTGGAAAAAAAAGGTCGCAGATGTGCCATTGCAAGTATAATCCCTTTCCAAATCAAAGAAGCCCCATGGGGCAGCATCATTCTTTTCTCCCAAGATAAGCAGTGACCATAGCAAGCATTCATCACAGAACACCACATTGCATCATATTGTCTCGTTAGACGAGCCACCCACTTGGAAAGGAGTGCATCATTCATGTCCTTGAGTGATCTGATCCCAAGACCTCCTTCTGACATTGGTCTGCACACATCTGCCCATGCAACCAAATAAGTGCCTCGACTATTGTGGGTTGTGTTCTTCCATAGAAATCTCCGGCAAAGGGTGTCAATGCGAAGAATAACACCATTCAGGATTCTGAAAATTGACATATAGTATATTAGTAGAGCAAACAAAACTTATTTGATCAAGATCAATCTTCCTTCTCTTGAAAGTAATCGTGAGCATCATCCTTGTAATCTCTTCTCCACTCAGTCCACAACAGGTGTCCAATCCCTATTTAGAATCCTTCTATCTAAAAGAGGAAAACCAAATATGTTATTGGGAGACCGCATATGGTTGTCCTTAGCTCCTCAGAACATCTATTTGTCACCTCCACCTCCAAACCAAAAGGTAAGAAAGAGGATTTTTTGAGTGATTAATCTTTAGACCAGAAAAATCCCCGAATAAATCAATGATCATTGCGGTTCGTTGTGCCGCCACCTCATCTCCTTCGATAAAAAATATTGTATCATCAGCGTATTGCAGTAATGGGATGAGAGTACCTTGGTCTTGAATGACTGAGAAGCCCTTTATGATGCCGGCATCACAAGCTAAAAAAGAGCATTTTGCGAGTGCGTCCGCTGCCAAAACAAAAAGCATGGGGGCTAGCGAGCAGTCCTGTCTCACACCCCATTGAGGTTGGACCCAACTGCCAACTAGACCTCCGTTAATAATGATGGAGAAAGAGGTGGTGCAAACACACCGTTTCATCTAAGAGATCCATGCTGGAGGAAACCCCCGACACTTGTTGTTATGGCATTTATGTTTACAACCGATATGCATTTGGATTCTTCAGATATTGGATTCGGGACTCTTAATGTTGCATAGTTTGTTGACATTTTCATTGAAGTGCACATTCATTTCCACCTGATTGGTTTTAGGCTACTCAAACATGAACAATAGGAAAACTTGGAGATTTTGTGAGGATCCTATATTCATTTTCTTTTTTAAGAGGATACAACATTAGCTCATTAGATTGTAGTACAAGTGGCACCTTTGCCCGTAGATTGTCAGTCTTCGAGAATATAACTTGAGCATGTTAGTGTAAGTGGGTGCTCACAATCAAACAAACATCATCACTCTTGCGGGCATAGTTGCTGCATGGAAAATAAATACATTGCTATGAAATCAATGTTGTTTCTGGGTGAGGTATATCTTAAAACGTGATTTGTCTAGCTGTGGTGTTGTTTGAAAAATAGCGAAGGATTTTTGAAATGGTTGTATAATAGTGATAAGGTCAGGATAGGTGGATGGCTAATTAGAGAAGGTGAGAGGGTCTAATCTCCCAGTTTTTCTAAGGGGAAGTGACTCTGTTCCATCCTTTAATCATGTGTAATCCTATATAATGTTGTCGAAAGATGAAAATTATAAGCTTCAATTGAGCTATGTGGATTCTCACTACTATGTTCCTCTCGTAAGATACTTAAAATAATTATTAATTGCATCACATGATTCATATAAAAAAATAAATTAAAACTAAAGCAAACGGTTTGAACTACCATATACTGGTTGTTGTTCTGTTTACCTCCATCACTTCACGTAGTATGCAATTTGACTTAGATTTTTTGAGAGGGCAATTTAACTTAGATTGAGGGATAGAATTGGGGCAAATTTCAATTATGGTCCCTGAATTTTCGCTCTTGACTAGTTTTGTCCCCTAACTTCATTTTTGTACCCGAACTGTCCCCGATCTTCATGACTTCTCCATCTGCGGTCCTTTTGACTGGCTATTGCTTGTGTTTCAATTTTTTATGGAATTGTTAACTTATGATGACGAGTTGCAAGTTATAATATTTTGATGGATAACGTTGGCCTAGCCAGGCAAAAAGATCAAAACACCATCAATGTCCTGTCAAAGGGACTGTGGAGGGAAGAGCCATAAAAATCAGGGATGGTTCGTGTACAAAATTAAATTAGGGCACTAAACTGATCCAGAGTAAAAGTTCAGAGACAATGGATGAAATTACCTGATAGAATTTGTTCCATGTGCTTGTATAGGTTCTGTCAGGAAAAAATATTTGAAACAAAATCCTGATTACTCTGATACATCACTGATAGAAAAAAATAACAAGTAAAAAGTTAGTGCAGAATTGGGCATCATGACTAGATGCTAATACTTCACTTTGTAGATGATCTTGTCTTCCAGCTGTGCTTTTAACATTTAATCATGACAAATTTAAATGCTGAAAATTGAATTATATTTGCAAAATAACTGTTTGTTGTATATTCTCCAAAAAAACTGTCTGTTGTATTTTCTTGAGAGATAATTGTTTGTTGTATAGCAAATTCAAGAACCCAAATCAGATTGCAACGCCTTATAAAAAATAAACAATGTGTAATAAGCAGTAGAACTATATTCGGCCATGATTTAAAAAAGTGCAAGCCAGAGCCCAAGGGTTTTTTTTCTGATACGTAGTCCTTTTTTCTTTTGTGAAAGAGGTGCGCTTACTAGAATGACATCTTAAAGATATGCATTAACTAACACTTAATAAAAAAAATACATGGAACATCTGCACTGACAAAACATATATTTGGGGCCCAAATGATGCTCTTATTATCGGAATTTCGCTTCTTGATTACTCTTATGGCGAGCATGAAAGGATAACAGCTTGCGCTGAGTGCTCTTGGGTTCCCTTTGATATACGACAATGATAAGGTCATAACGATAAAAAAAGCAACATCAATTGGTTAAAATGTTGATTCCTTCTGTTCTCAATGCTAAGTCAGATAATTTTTTGCATTTTGATAGTCGATACTTAAGTTTGAGTGGCTCGACAAACATAGACTAAATTTACTAATAAAGTTATTCTCTTGAAATTTGATCTAAATGTCTGGGTTCATTTGCTCTATGTTGAAAATAGAAGAATAAACATGATAATCCTCTAGGTTACTTGGCATTTTCAATCATGCTAAAGCAGTTTAGCAAGGTATAATTCATCTGCACCAATTGAAGCTTGTACCTATAGAAGAACACGAAATAATCAAAATAATTCAAAGCCTAGAGAAGCTTTGAGATTGACGAGTTCAGCACTTTAATGAATTAAAAAGTTTGATTTTGCTTGAAATGCCTTGATATTTATCTTTACTTCTCTTTTTTTTTCTTTTCTACAAATCCAATTAAGTTTCCCAAGTGGTGTGGACAGGTTAAATATCATATGGGTCTTGTTGCTCAATTGACTTATATTTGATGGTTTATATCTATATGTACTTATTAATTTTCTTTCGCTTACATATACTATCTCAAAATCTATGGAATACTGAAGCATATCAGGTCTAAATCATCAAAATTGGCATTGATATCGACCAAACGTGACCCTTACTGAGTAATCTATAAATAGTTGGGGCCCACCATCTTGTCAGCACCCCTTGCAAGTTGATGTAGTTATAACTCATAGATTCACAATTTTCATTATGATGCCTCACAACATTCAAAATGTGTGATTCTTTTTTAAGTGGCGTAGCATAACTTTGTGGATATGATTTTTTTTTCTCATAAGATATTCTTGATAATTTAATTTTGACTTTTTTTATGTTTATAATTGATTATCTAATTGCTTTGGAACTCCACATTTTGTATACCAAGGTCTTAACGCATGGAAGAGATGTGCAAAACTTACATGCAACATGAAAACAATCAGAGCCCGTAAAGTGTAAACTTTGACTGTCTTTGAACATATTCTTCATTTTCTTTCGTCGCTCTAATTGATTTACTGATAATTTCTTCTGCACCACATAATCTGAAAAGACCTTGTTACATTTAGTCCATATAATTCTCGATTCTAATTTATAGAGTTTGACATGCACAGCCTTCTATATCCATTTTGTTACACTGCAACACAGGAATCACTAAGCCTTGTGTCTCATGTGAAGCAATTGTAATCCTTTGCCCTTATTCCTTGCTGCCATTCACATAATTCTTGAAAGTATCTCTGAACCAAAAGGGGTCCGAGAAAAAGTAGAATAGGATGAAGATGTTGCTAGTGAGGATGGATAGTGGCCATATGAGAAAGTCATGGAGTTGCATGGTTTTCTGACGAGCAAGGGTACGATATCTTCTAACAGACCTTGTGAGCTCTGGAGGGCACCATCAAAAAACCGATGCTCTGAAGTGTCTTCTGCAGTTACATGACTCTGATCTGTTGACACATACCTGTTCTGTGGACTTCTTGCTTCATGACAAGAGTCCTCTTGTTGTGGCATCATTATTGATGGGCTCTTTGTCGGATCCTCCAGAAGTACGTTATCTGGAATCTCATCTTGTTGGCTTATGGGTGAATAGTTTTTTGGCTTCTTTGCTGCATGATTGCCAGCAGTAGGAAAATCCTGGGGCCGAGATGCCAGGAACTGTGAGTATGTGTAGTGAAGATGCAGACCTTCGTAGGTCACAATGAGAATCTCTGGATCCTCGGTGGACCTCTCAACTTGCTTCTTGGCATTGCATCTTGGATTAGTGCACCTATAGTAGCTCCTGTTTCCGAGTAAAAGATCAGGTCATCATTGTGAATTTACATTAAAAAGCATTTAGAGGGTTGCTGCAAGTAAAGCTGGATTTATTTGGTTGGGTTCTTGCTTGCAAGTAAAGCTATGCCACTGTAACAGAAAGTTTGGAACAGGGTATGCTCATGCTAAGAGCAGTCTATTCTTTGTTGTGGAATTTACAGAAGGCATATAGGGACAATGCTCTTGAGAGGGTGACTTACAGCTTCTTAATGAAATTTACAAAAGGTATGTAGGCAAATGCACTTAAGAGGATGACTTACAGCTCCTTAATGAGTTTTACCTCAAAATTAATGGGCATATGAGAGAGACAAAGGACATTAAACTGGGTAGATGGCATTGATACTGCACCTACTTATAACTTTTTCCTTTCATGGAAAGCTCAACCTTAAATGTTATCGGATATATGTATCAATTTTGGATGCAGAAGTTGGAAAATCTTGTATCTGGTCATTATTTCCTTCTCCAGGTTGCTGACAGTGGCACCTTGCAAGAAGAGGCCATCTAAGGCTTTTGAAACTTTTAAGTTGGCGGCGGCGTGTCTGTCATTATTTCTAAATACACGTTATATGAACTCTGCTGGATGAAACCAAGTGAAGTTTGCATCAAAAAAAAAAAAAAGAAACCAAGTGAAGTGCTTGAAAAATGCAAGAGCAATGGGAATTACTGTAAAGGGTTCCTTCTCAGGTTGAGATGTTTTACTTTTCAAGCAACAGTGTGATGTGTCTTATGAAAGCTGCAATAAGGTAATCTACCATTCATAGTTACTTGTGTGTGTGTTTGTGCCTGTGCTTGGCTCATCTTGCTGCAAAATTTGAAGGATGATGCAAAGTTAAGAATTCAGATGCCATTCATGGTTACTTGTATGTGTGTGTGTGTGCCTGTGCTTGGCTCATCTTGCTGCGGAAAATGAAGGATGATGCAAAGTTAAGAATTCAGATGTAACTAGCAGTTTGGGGTGTTGGGTCTGGAACAAGTGAATTGCAGAGCAAGGTAATAAGATATTGACAGAGGAAGTGTTGGCCTTCATAGTGGAATTCTGGTCCGATTGGTCTGAAATTTTAGGATTATGTTGTGCTGCTTGAATTGTAAATTTCAGTGACAGAAGAGAAGACCTTGGATTGGGGCTGTTCTTGATGGACTTCTGTCCATACTTCCTCCATTTGTAACCATCATCTGTCAGGCCATTTCTGCATGTCTTCATCTTGAATATATACTTGTTATCCATCTTTCCAGTGAGCCCCTTCTCTGGTAAATAATCTCTGCAACAGAATGACCAATCACAGTCATACACACACAGGTGATTAGTAAACAAAGACTGGAGCCAAAGAGGAAAAAGATGCATGAAGAGAACATGTTACATGGGTCTGGAAGTGTAGCGGCCATCCGAAGACTCGCCACCATGGCAGGTTACGGATAGTGCACACTCTATGTCGCTGATGGTTGGACCAGAGTAGACTGTGGAGATGAGTTTGTTGATGATGCGAGCATCTGATTCGGCATCCGACACTTCCGGCAGTTTATTGTTCAGGAGTTCCCTGATGAGCTCCAGTCCTGAAGAGTTCAGCCAGCTGACTTCCGTCGAATCCGCGCCCTCGGTCGTTAGCGATGTGCAGCGCAACTGTGTGTGAGGAGACATGGTGAGGAGGGAAAAAAATTGAGCAAGGAGGTAGAGAGGGTATTGACAGATAAGAGCTGTAACGTGTTGCATCTGATCTCATGCAATGCCTTTGTCTTTTAAAAGCATGAGGTCAAGTTAGAATTGCACCTGTCCAATGACCATCATACCCTCGAGCATTTTGCTTTACTTCCTAGTTTCTTCCTAGTTTCAACCAACTATTATCTTTCTTTTGTCTCTTTTCCCTTTCTCTTAATTGCTTGATTTTTATGGTTCTGATAATAAATAATGCAGCACATATAGACCTTGTTCCTCACCTTAAATAGGCTCCAAGTCACCAAATTCCCTTGTAAATGCATTCAGTGATTAACCAGTGACCACTTAAATTGGTCCATTCAACTAAAGCAGCACATTGGGTCCTCCTCACAATGGAAATCCCCATTAACTCAAGTTTATGCATATTATTTATTTCCATTGAGATGTTACAATTAAAGCCCTCCGGCACCTAACATTGCATTGTTCCTTCTCAAACTTGCATGAAATTAATCCACTTATATAAGCTCTTCCTGAAAGGCAACTGCCAGCTAAAAGCAGGAGAGCAAGTGTCATCCATCGCCCCTGCCCTGCAATTTTACACCATTAATTGGAAACCCAAAAGATTATTGATTATTATCATAGATTTATGATATATAGTTTCTGAAAACAAAATATTATGGCCATTTATTAGGCTATGTGATGTTTAGGATACACGCCACTGGAACTTTTCACCGATCACATTGCATGGAGGGGGTTGAATGGAAGGAAGGTTACGTAGAGGTGGATTTCTTATTTTTACGTGGGGGTTGACTTTGGAGACGGAACAAAAAAATGAAAGGGGGAATTGAATGCACGGTAACAAGACAAGGGGCGTTGACTGCCAGACGTGGAACAACTGGACGTGCTTGAGGGATCCAAATCTCTTGTGCGACGAGTGTTCGAGTGTTGTTTGGATCTTTGTGAGAGAGAGAGAGAGAGAGAGAGAGAGAGAGAGTACCGTGGTTGAAAGAGTTTACTTCGCAAAGTAAATATTTTAGTAATAATTATTTCGATCATTAAATTTATTTTTTTTATAGTTCGCGATCATTTTTTCTAAAACTGAAAATTCTAAATTTGAATAATTACTAAGAAAAAAATTCTAATCTAAAGTAAGCTAATTGACATTTAAAATTTCGAAATTGAACTTGAACAAGATCAAAATGATAAATTTACTTGAGAGAATGGCATGGCTAAGGCAAATTATACCTCACCCAAAATTCAAATTTGAGTATAAAATAATATTTTTACTACCGAATGGAATGAGAAGAAGTCAACGTGGGTGGGGAAGAATGTAGGGACCGGAGGAGAGTTGGAGTTTTGCCTCCGGAATCTGGCGTTTACGTGCGGGTCGGCGGCTTCTTGTGTTGGTTGTCCGTTTGTATATATCACATGAGACATGTGAAGGAAGGACATGGAGCTGTCCCATGTTGCTAAGACTAGCTAGAGTGGTAAAAGCAATAAGTAATTAGGTTGAGTGGAGTTTTTTTTCGGTGCATAGGCTCGTACATGAAAAGTGTCGAATTTAAATGGCATCAAGAGGAAGGATGAATTGATATATTAAAAATTTTCAACTATCTTTAGATTAATTATCATAATGGAATCATGCAAATACAAATATAAAGAAGAAGAAGAAAAGAACAATAAAATAAACAACGATTTATTGACGAGATTCGATCGAACTCTTGGTCTACGTTTCTACACCGGTCTTCTCGAACTTGAGACCTTCGGAGATCACTAAACTCCTTCTTCAAAGGGCGAAGACTCTCTTACAACTTATTCTTCTTATTTCTTTCTCAGAGGACAAGGAGATAATCTCTTACAAGTTCATACACTTCCTTCTATCATGGATTCGTCACTCGAATACTCAAAAGGAGGAACTAAGGATTTTCACTCGAGCTTTGAGATTTCTAATTTGCCAAAGTTAACTTCACAAGACTCTTGAGATTACAATATATACTCTACACTCAACGACCTAATTTCTCTCTCAGAAAAATTAGTCGTTAATGCAAGTACAATACTCTTCACCTACCCCGCGATCGTCCGCTTCCTCTGCTTCGATCGACCGTCGCTCCGGTGAAGTCTCCGTTTGAACTGTTGCCCGGTGCTCCGGTCGTCCACCATTTTCCTTCAGACGTCTGCAGTTCAGAGTCTCAAGCCTTTGTTCCTTAGTCAAGTTCCTTCGATTGTCCGCCAAATCTTTGGTCGTCCGATCTTGACTTATGTTCACTTCTTCAACTTGTCTTTGGTCGTCCGCTGATTGCACATCAATATTTTCAGATGTTCACTCTTTAGTTGAAGTCATCTGTCAAGCTCCTTCGATCGTCTGCTCTTCATCTGCGGTCCCCCGACTTGACTTGTACCAACTTCAATTATTCTTTGGTCGTCCGTTGATTGCACACCAATCTTCTCGGACATTCACTCTTCGGTTGAAGTCTTCTGTCAAGCTCCTTCGATCGTCCGCTCTTCAACTGCGGTCGCCCAACTTGACTTGTACCACCTTCAACTCTTTTTTGGTCGTCCGCTGATTTCACATCAATCTTCTCGAACGTCCATTCCCTGAGTTGAACTCTTATGTCAAGCTCCTTCGGTCGTCCGCTCTTCAACTGCGGTCGCCCGACTTGACTTGTATCACCTTCAACTCTTCTCTGGTCGTCCACTGATTGCACACAATCCCTCGGACGCCCACTCCCTGAGTTGAACTCTTCTGTCAAGCTCATTCGGTCGTCCGTTCTTCAATTGCGGTCGTCTGACTTGACTTGTACCGCCTTCAACTCTTCTCTGGTCGTCCGCTGATTGAACACCAATATCTCGGACGTCCACTCTTCGAGTTGAAAACCTCTGTCAAGATACTTCGGTCGTCCGCTCTTCATCTTCAATCGATCGATTTCACTTGTGTCAAACCTTTGACACCTCTTTGGTCGTCCGCTGATTATCCTTGAATCCCTTCGGATGTCCACTTCTTCTTCTCTGAGTACTTTGGGCGTCCGCTCATTCCTCACTGAGATCCTCGGACGTCCTTTCCTTCTTCTGACATTCTTCGGACGTCCTCTGTCAACACTCAGATTCCTCGGACACTTCTTCAACTTGTCTTTGGTCGTCCGCTGATTGCACATCAATCTTTTCAGACGTTCACTCTTCAGTTGAAGTCATCTGTCAAGCTCCTTCGGTCGTCTGCCCTTCATCTGCGGTCCCCCGACTTGACTTATACCAACTTCAACTATTCTTTGGTCGTCCGCTGATTGCACACCAATCTTCTCGGACATTCACTCTTCAGTTGAAGTCTTCTGTCAAGCTCCTTCGATCGTCCGCTCTTCAACTGCGGTCGCCCAACTTGACTTGTACCACCTTCAACTCTTTTTTGATCGTCCGTTGATTGCACATGAATCTTCTTGGACGTCCATTCCCTGAGTTGAACTCTTATGTCAAGCTCCTTCGGTCATCCGCTCTTCAACTGCGGTCGCCCGACTTGACTTGTATCACCTTCAACTCTTCTCTGGTCGTCCATTGATTGCACACAATCCCTCGGACGCCCACTCCCTGAGTTGAACTCTTCTGTCAAGCTCATTCGGTCGTCCGCTCTTCAATTGCAGTCGCCTGACTTGACTTGTACCACCTTCAACTCTTCTCTGGTCGTCCGCTGATTGAACACCAATCTCTCGGATGTCCACTCTTCGAGTTGAAAACCTCTGTCAAGATACTTCGGTCGTCCGCTCTTCATCTTCAATCGATCAATCTCACTTGTGCCAAACCTTTGACACCTCTTTGGTCGTCCGCTGATTCTCCTTGAATCCCTTCGGATGTCCACTTCTTCTTCTCTGAGTACTTTGGGCGTCCGCTCATTCCTCACTGAGATCCTCGGACGTCCGCTATCTCTTTACTCAGTACTTTGGCCGTCTGCTCATCATCCACTAAGATTCTCGGACATCCGTCAAACCTTTTTCTGACATTCTTCGGACGTTCGCTCATTTTTCACTAAGATCCTCGGACGTCCTTTCCTTCTTCTGACATTCTTCGGACGTTCTTTCCTTCTTCTGACATTCTTCGGACGTCCTCTGACAACACTCAGATTCCTCGGACGTCCTTTCCTTCTATCGTCAGATGGACTGGTCGACCGCTGCTTTGTCTCGTAAGCTCTCGAACGACTTATCTCTCCTCATCGGTCGTTCGCTAAACCTTTCTTCATTTCATTTTAAATCTTACAAACTTCTGGACGTCCACTTGTCTTCACATCAAGACTCTCGGACAACTTTTATTTTCGTCTGAAATCCACCGATTGTCCGCACTCCATCTTCGATCGACTGATCTTCCTTCTGACATTACTTTGGTCGTCCGCTGCTTCATCTCATGAGCCTTCGGACGTCCTCTTCCAACTTTGACAATCTTCCGATCGTCCAGTGTCTTCACTCTGAAACCCTTGGGCATCCATTGTCTTCATTTCTAGCTCTATGGTCGTCTGCTCTTAATCTTTGGACGATCGATCCTTCCTTAACTTCATCATAGGGCGTCCACTACTCCTTGGAGCGCCCGTTCTTCAACCTTTATATTGTTAACATAGAACCTTCGGTCGCACACTGTTCTCCACTGGGCGACCTTTCCTGTTCTGACTTGTCTTCCATCGTCCACTCAACAACCTTGGTCGACCGCTCAGTACTTGACTTCATATCTTCGATCTGTGCTCTTCACATAGGTCGACCACTTCACATCCTTTAGACGATCATTGTACACTTAGGATTTTTATTTTATGTCTTCTCTGTGCATAGGTCATCCGTTCTTCAACCTCGGTCGACCTATCACTTACTGAAACATAAAAATCCTATCTTTCGAAAATCAATTCAAAAGTTGATTAGTACAAACTAAGTTCTCTACAAATTTGTGATCATCAAAATAATCTCGGGATCCTAGATTCAACAAAAAGAAATTATTAAAAGTAAAATAACACATAAATTTCATCGCTGAAAATTTAATTCGAAATCTTTTGGTACTCAAATTGAGGGATGATCTATTGAGCCACACCCTTATTTTTGAGTTGAGTAGAGTTTGATAGATGGAATTGTGGTCGGATCCATAAGGGTATTGTTACATCTTTCCAATCATATTCCTATGAATATTTATAACCTCAACACACTTCATAATTTTATCAATTTTTTAAACCTTTTAAAATATGAGTATTAGGAGAATGAGTATTTTTCATGTTATAATCACCCATATAAAATGTACACCGTCGACTTTGTAAATAAAAAATACATAAATCATAAAAATGAATTATATGATATGCAATGCATTAAAACCATGGTTGTCAGAATCGAATTGGACAATGAAACTTTCGGATAAGGTTGGATTAGTTAAACTGATTAAATCAGATGACCGAACTAAATATTATTTAAAAATATTAAATTAAAATAAAATTTATAATTTAGACGAGAAATCATAAATAATGTGATCAAATAAAAAAAATTAAATGTATTCTCAAATTATATTAACTATGATCAATTAGTATTTTATTTGATATAAAAATATTAATAAAAATATATATTAAATAATTATTAATTCAAATATAAATATATATTGAAATATTTCTTTTATAACTAAAAAGAAAAAAAAATAACTAGTCTAAAAGATCTTGAATAACTAATTTATTTCTTGACCCGATCCTTTCTAGTAACCCAATTTCTTTATCCTCAAAGCATAATTTTCAGTTTTATTTCTATTCTACCATTGAACCGATTGATTCGTTGAAACCGACAAGTTCAATATTTTTTTTCAATTTTTGATCGATTTTAACTGGTTACATTCTGTTTAACTCTTTATCTAGTTTTAGCATTAAATCAAGATCTTCCTAATTAATTTCGATCGATGTTTGAATCGGTTGGATCGACGGATTTGATCCAATCAGGCAACAGTGCATTGTAGGCATAGTATATTTTAAAATTTTAGAACCAAAAAAATTGTTTTGTTTGCGAAAAAATCTAAATGTTAAGCGGGTTCAAACTGTTTTTGTTTGTGAAAAGAAATTATATTGGTAAAAAGTTTTCGTTGAAAGTTTTATCCGATAACATATTATCAGCGCGAAGTCAGCGAAAAAAACTCTAGAAAAAGAAAATTAAAAAGATGGTTCGCCAAGGCTGCGTGAAGCCTGTGGACTACGAAACTCAATATATTGTAAGAAAGCCCAATCTGTTGAATATACATTTTTCATTCTTCTTTCCGTTTGTTTCATGTTAGTTTGTACATAGTATTTAATTTAATAGTTTATAAGCTTATGTCAACATTTTCAATTGTAATATTAGAGTAAGTAAAATCAAACAGAAGATTTTAAGTGCTACGAATATCCAAATTTAATAAAAAAATTCAATCTGTTATGCGGCATAGTTATATCATTACCATATCAGTAGATAACCATTTTTCTTATACATTTTATCATTAATAAGATAAATGTGATTGATTAATTATGAAAATAAATAAGTTGTGGGCCAAAATTACTCTGGGTTCGAAGATTAAACGGTTTCTACTGGCATCAAAATTTAACTACAATCAAGTTTTATTGTTAGATTTGAATAGCCGGATTGAGTCCCTCCAGCTAATAACTTAGGCTTTGTTTGACAATTAACTAATAGAGGGGTGGTGTGAGATAGTGAAGTATAGAGTGAGGTGGTGGAGTGTGGTGAAGTGTGATGAATTATTATTAAACTCATATTTGGATAAAATTTTATGGTGGTGGATGAGTTAAACTAAATCATGACATGTTTGAATAATTTAAATAAAAGTCATTTATACTCTTTATTATATATTACTAATTATGACTCTTAATCAATATAATATTATTATATATTTATTTAATTTATTATAAATTTATATATTTATCATTATTTATATCTCTTATATATTTTTTTCTCTTATCTTTAGTATTATTTTTCTCTCAATGTTTGTTTCTTTCACAATATTTTTATTTTTTATTTTTTGAAATAAAGATAAAAAAGATCGAATATGATAGATAAATATAAAAAGAGTGAAAAAAATTAATATTACAATTACATAAATAAAAAATATTGTTCAAATGATATTATTTAAAGAAGTAATTTTGCCTAAAAAGTTGCATTCTGTTTAATTTCACCAATTTGGTGGAATGAAATATTTGGTGTTTGGAGGTGTGACTCACCCCTCCAAACACCATATGACTTTTAAATTCTTTTACCCAAACATGATTTAACTAACATCACCCACCCATCTTCTATCCTATTCCCCCTAATACCTCAATCCAAACAAGACCTTAGGGTTCAAATTTTGAAGTCGCCAATTTAATCGAGGTATATTCTTTTCACTTTCATCCGAACTTCGTATTAGTCAGGTGTTAATAGTCTTAGATATTAGAGGGGCTAGACAAAAAAAAATAGGATTATTTTTATTCCTCCTCTCCTTAAACTATTGTAAAATTATAGATCTATCTCTAAATTATAAAATCGAGCGAAAGCAGATTTAATTTTTTTTTGATCGAACAATTATATTCAACAGTTTGATATTAAATTTATTCAAAATATTTTAATTTATTATTTTATTTTTACTCATTCTCTCTTGTCTGTGTTCTCTTCTCTTTTTCTCTCTTCGTGCACGTTCTCTCTCTCCTTGTGGTCTATCACGCTCTCTTCTCTCATGCTCTCTTTTTCTCTGCATTTTTTTCTCTCCATGCGCGGTGAGCTCATTGCACACACGAGCTCATCTGAGTGCGGTGCATGGCGAGCTCGCCGCACATAGTGAGCTCGCCTGAGTGCGGCGCATGGTGAGCTAGAGAGAGAGTGCGAGCGGAGAGAAAGGGATCAGAGAGAGCGCGGCGAAGCGAGCCGGACATCGGCGAGTGAGTGGAGCGGAACGGTGGCCCCCTCGCGCGCGCCTGTACTACTACGCGTGCGAGTACGTGTGTTAGAGGAGTAAAAGAGACCAGAGAGAAAGAAAGAGTGAAATATTTTTTACGTAGATAAAATAATAAATTAATAAATTAAAATTAATTTAAATAAATTTAATATTTGTATAAAATTGATCGATCGAAAAAAATTTAAATTTATTTTTTTATTAATTTTACTGTTTAAGATAAATTTAAACTTTTATGATAGTTCGGAAAATGAAAATTACTCAACATGTGTTTTTCTCCAACAATATGCGAATAAAAACTTTTTTGTTTTCTTAACAAATTAGAGGAGAGCAAGAATTGCTTGATGGGCCGTCTTATGTGACTGACATCCGGATACAATTAAGAGGAGCTACTTTTGAGATGAACGGGCGCCTTCTCCATCGGCCCATGTTTCCTGACGCAGCCATGCATCATCATTAAGTTAAAAACCCGTTAAAAAAAGGCCCCCCTTCCTATTTGATATTTAATATTTTTAAGTTTCATTTTAGTTAATTACTTCTTGAATCAAGATTGGCGCGAGTTAATTACTCGGGTGACAAGCATTTCTACATAAAGCAACCTCTCCGATTTGATTCATAGTGCATGCAAAAATATTCTTATTGGAAGTCTCATCCCATAACCGAGGTAAACTAAAACTAAAGTAGTCAGAGACGTTTTGTAATCGTAACAAAGAAGTGAATAATGGAGGATTGAGGTATAGTAATAAGTAGCTCGATTCGATTTATGTAAATATAAACTTTTTTGTGAAATATCTAATTAGTCAGGTTTAATGATGGATCAAAATTTTAATCGATTTATTTTATAGCATTGAATGAGTTAGACGCTCAACACCTTTTCTCGTATACTGAATGTGAAAAAAAAGAAAAAAAAATAATCTCAAATAATTTTTGGGTATTCATTTGGAATTTTGATATTTATCAACATCTCACTGTTCGATCGAAGTTGAGATAAAGAGTAAATATTATTTTTTTAACTAAATTAACAACTTAAAAAATTTAACTCCGATATTATGCCAACTAAATTTGATTATTATTCTTATATATGAAAGTTAACAAAATTTCATCTTTTCATATTTTCTTTAAATAAAATGTGAATTTTGAATAGAAAGTTATTGTTTGAGGCGTCAGTGTATATAATTACTTCCCCCTCGGCACGGTCGATCTGAGAAAGAAGGAAATTATATATGATACGTCACATTTTAGCAGTAACAGGAAACAGAGGTCAAGTCAGGCAGGCACGTACGTCTGCAAATTGGGTCTGTGCAGAGCGGGTGGCCGGGCCAAGGGGACGTACGCTCATGCAGAGAGTCTCGCATGCACTCTGCGATCTCATTCGATGATTAGGTGCACACAAATGCACAACAGTTCTTTCTCTCTCCTCCATCTTTGTACCCCTTGGTTACTTTTTTTCTTTTTTGTTATATGTGGAAACCGACCGAGGTGAAAGGACGTAGTAAAAATCTTGGTTACTCTCTCTCTCTCTCTCTCTCTCTCTCTCTCTCTCTCTCTCTCTCTCTCTCTCTGTGTCTCTCTCTCTCTCTCCATCTATAATTCTCTGACGTCCTTCACCTCTTAATTTCTCTCTCCTCTCCATGTTCAGAGCAGTTCATGCACACGCCATGCATACCTCCTCCGAACGACACCCAGGAATAGTGCACTAAGGCTCCACACACTACACTACTAAATAAACAAAAATGATGAACAAGGCATAGAAACACAAAGCCTGCGACTGCACACAGGTCTCCTGAATCAGTCTGCATGCGTACATTGCATCATTTGCTTTAATTTATCATTTTTTTCTGTTAATATTATAAATATAATGTAAGTCTATTCCTAACTATTTCATTTTTTTTCTAAAAAAAAGATGGTTAGGTTATCTATTTTATGAGTGCTTCTATATCCTCCTAGTCTCTCATAATGACATGATTAATAATTTTATCAACTTTTAGGGTTATATATTTTATGTGAGTATTAGGAGGAATTTTAGTAGGATATTTTAGGAGGATAGAGAATTTTCCTTATTTTATTTCGGTAAATAAGCATGACTTGAATTTGGATATTAATATTTTTTATGAAAAATATTTTCCTATTTAATATCTATATATACTAAGAAGTGTGTGTGTTAGGATATAAATAGAATATGAGTATTCTTTTAATCGCTTATTAACTTATTTTTTTATTTTTCGTGTGTTGTTAATATAAGGTGAGATATGCATGAGAAGTTTAAGGCTTTGTTTGGATGAGAAGAAGGAGAAGAAGAGGCAGGAAGTAAAGGGTAAGGAAGTGTAATGAAATTTATGCATGTTTGAACAGAAATAAAGGATATGATACTCAAATTTTTGGGAAGAATACTTTTTTTTGAAGAAGACAATTTGCTTTAGTATATTAGAAAAGTAAAAAAAAAAAAAGATCAGCTTTAACCATGACAAATGATAGAATCGTTAGAAAAAAATTATCTCACTCCATTTCACCAATTTGATGGAACAAAAGATATGGAGTATGGAAGTATAACTCTCATTACATCTAACCATACCACATTCTATCCTATCTCATGTACAAACCATCCTCGATGACACAATCCAGATAAAGCGAGGAGGAAGTTCGAGATCAATGGTCCACTCTAGTGGTTGAGATATTGGAGCACCACATCACATGGTGCCATGTGAAACCTAATTTGGGTGCGCGTGCTATGCATGCCATCCCTCTTCCTTCCTTTGTAACATGCATTTATACAAAACAAGATTAAGTATGGGGAACTATTAATATAAGAAAGTGAATAGGATACCAACAAGTAAATGTCCCTATCACAACCACCTCCTCTATCCACTCAACTAATTAGGCTCTCATGACATTTGGTGGGGGAAAATTATAAGGAAACCTTATGTTTGTCTTTATGATATATATCCATGCAACAATTGCTTTGTTCTTTCAAGAGTACTCTCTGAAATAATAAGCAATTAATGTGTGGCTAGAGATGTGTATAATATGTATCATTGAATGGATGCAAACTATATCGATTTGTCTAATTAATCATAGATTAGGCTCAACGGCCTGGGAATCGAACTTATATGATTTTACAAACAATCATAAGTAGCTCTTGTTTCATATCTTTAATTCAAGTACGTCTGAGATATAAAATAGTTCAAACTCTTGCTACATGCCCTTGTCATGTGAGCTCCAACCTTTGTACTCTTTATACACCAATATATTCTCAATGGTAGCAATTTGAATTCTAATTAAAAAAGAGTTCAAAATTATATGTATTTTAAAAGTTTAAATCATTAAAAAAATATTATTTGTTTCAACTAATATAAAAATTATAATAATCACTTTGCTCTAAAGATAATATCTTTATATTTATATTTTTAATATATATATATTATTTTATTTAGCAATAGATCTTGACTAGTTGAGGACCACTAATTGATGGCAACGAGTCCATGCTCCTGAAAAAATTAAAAAAATAAGTAGAAAAATAGAAACTACGGGCAGCTCCGGCAGTCACATGCCCATGCAATGGGACAAACTAAATGCTGTTTGTATGGTGGTAAGTAGTACACAAGAAGTCCATCGTAGCTAAAATCCCACGTGGTAAGGCAGAGAAATGTTGACTGGTCAAAGATAATTAATTAACACTAGATTCATTTATGATAAGATTTATTTGTTAGATTAATGATCTTAAAACACACAATTAAAATTAAACATTATATATGCTACTAATGACGAGAGGTAAGACCGCTGGTTAATGAACACAAAATGAGAGGGTCGGTGTGACAAGTCTTGCAAATGGGCATGCATTATTTCTCGGTCTATCTCTACTTATAATTGTTTCTCATGCATGCATACATATGATTTATAGTTTAAATAATAATATTTCTATTAAGGAACTTGAATCTCGTGGTAAATAGCTCCTCTATATTTAAAAAGTGTCTTAAATTCAAATTCTTGTACATAAATGTTTTTAATCGAGAGATTCATCCTTCATAATTTATCATACGATCCAAAATGAAGATCTTCATAAATTAAAAAATCTGCATAACATTTAAAATCGTAGAGTGTTAATAGTAAAAAAATTAAATGAAACGACTGAATGGCATCGATCCTCCTCAATTTTCTTTACAGAGTAATTTGCATATATATGTAATTTTCGATGTTACTAATTATTCTTCTAACATTTGCGTATATTTTGAGTGTTGCTAAATCCTCTTTAATTATTCTTCTAATTTTTTTTTTGAATCCCTCACAATGGAACACTTGATAATTTAATCAATTTTTTTGAACTTTTAAAATAAGATGAGTGTTATGATAATTTTTAGGAGGATAAAATATTTTTCTAATATTATTTATATTATATCCATCTCTTCTAATCCGTCTTTTATAGTGAGACGTCTAATAATAAATGGTCGGTGCCCATGCATGCACGCATGCATGCATGGCCCCATCACGCGACGCGACGTTTCTTTCTGCATGCTGCGGACTCGATCTCAATTTGCTCCGGTGAGGTCTCCGGCAAAGCGAAGACGCTCCGGCGGCCGTGTCGAGGTCCATTGTTCATGGCATGGAGTACGTACGTTAACTCGTGAAGCTTCTTTCCCACTGCTCTCTCCGACGTCGACGTGGTCCATTAATTCCCGGAGAAGAAGACTACGACCTTCACGGCATCCACCTGCCCTCTGCATGTGTACACAAAGGTCAAGCAATCAGAGCTGCCGCCGCCGCCGGCCACCAACTACCGTCGCCGGACGGCGGCCCGCGCAGACCCTCTCTCTCGCGTCGACACGTGTCTGGCTCACGTTGTTGCCGAAGTTCCAGGGGAACAGCGGAAACGACGGCCCATGGTCCAGCCCATTAAGCAACCTCTTTTCTCCTGCTTTGTGGACCCTTTGCCGTTGATTTGAATATATAGCTTACGTTAATAATAATAATAATAATAATAATAATAATAATAATAATAATAATAATAATA
>LTAE01007289.1:0-29206 GCA_001647135.1 Pontederia paniculata
TTCCCTCAAACTTCATCACTAACCTCTCGGCTCATTGTGTGAAGGTGGCAACACTATTAGGCCCTTTCGGACATTGCGCACTTGGGAAGAACCAAATGAATAACACGGATAATACAAAAACAATCCACCAAACACAATTCCAAGCACGAGATCAAGTAGGCGATATAGAAGATAAACTTATATCCTCCTCCGTATCGTCCTCAGATCCCCTCTATTGATTCCCCAAAATCTAGAGGTCAAAGGAATTCGAAATCTTCAGAATCTCCAAAATCTCGGTTAGGTGAGGGGTAAGCTCCGCAATATCTGGGGGGTAACCTCCGCAAAATCCGGGGACAGTTATGGAAGTTCCCCTGGTTCTTCAGTTGTAACAAAAAGAGAAGGATTTTCAAATTTCAAATGTTCAAATCGCTGAAATCATGGAATCTTATTAAAACCTCCTTAAATTAATTCATATTTCCAAAATCTAATAATAATGATGAATATTCATAATGCGAAAAATAGAAATAAATCAGCAGAATTTATTTACAAAAATAGAGATTGGGATAAACTTTTCGGAGGTTAGGTCAAGCTATTTAGGTATACTCATTTTTTTATGTTTAATTAGACAAAGATGATCTTTTACAAACATTATTAACGTTTTTGTAACTTTTGCATATTACAAAAGATAATTGTTATTAATTATGTTCAATTAGTTTTTGTAACATTTAAAACATCACTAATAATTATCTTTCTGTAATATTTTGATATGTTTTAGATCAACATTCAACACCAATTATCTCTACCCACTTGGCGTAGAACATTAAATTCAACTCGCGACCGGGAGTCAACTGATCGAGAAGTGATTTGTTACTAATATATTATTTTCACTAAATACTTCATCTAAGTTAAGGTTAAATTGGAAAAAAGTTATCTTTTAGTACATATAAGTTGGCAAATGGAAATCATATTTATTTTTTGGATTACATTATTTTGGATGGAAGCAGAGGATAAATCTCAAAGCAGAAGCAAACAAACGAAGAAACACACGCACAACTAAAATATTACTCCATGGAGTGTGATATCTGCTTCAACCGCTCAGCATGCTCTTCAAACAGGGTGACGATCACATCCACGCCTCCTCCGTCGCCTCTAAACGAAGGGAGCACGATGACTAGCCCTTCAAACGGCAGCCAAGTGGGCAGGAAGGCTACCAGTTTGCCGCCTCCGCCGAAATCCACCTCCTTGAACCGAAACCTCAGCCACGTATCCACCTCGATGATTGGCGACAGAACCAAGCCGTCCGTGTCGTAGACCGGCACCAGCTCCTCGTCCTTGTGCAGCTCCCCGAAGTCTATGATCGATCGGAAGTATTGCTCGTCAATCCGAAGGATGGCCTCGTGCACCCTCTCCGCAGCGTATTCCAGCGGTCGCTCCAGCAGTTGTTTCACGTCCGTTCTCGGATACGCGTTTAACACCAAATTTCCGAAGAACTCATCGGGCACGGGAGGCCTCAACCTCGTCCGGCCGTTAACAGATATTCTTATCATCGTCTCAACCTCGTCACCGAGTTCCCGGGCCATCGTTATCTTTCTCCACATGTGAGCTAAGATGGTCTCGAAGGTGGTGTACTTCCTCGTGGTCTCGGACTTGAGCTTAGCTATGTACTCCGAAGGGTAGTGCAGCAACAAGTTAGTGAACTCGTTTGTGGCTACATCGTCTTGGTTCGAGGCGTAGAGTGCTTCACCTTGGCGTCCGTCGAGCGGTGCGAAGTCGAGTCCCCAATGCTTGAAGTCGCATCTCGGCGGGGTGCGTGGTCTCAACCAGGTTTGATCATAGACCGGAAGCTTTCCCACTGGAGCACCACGCACTGCCCGCCCCCACGCGACAGTGAAGTTGCTCATGGACTGACCGTCGGCCACGCGGTGGTGTGCTGTCACGCCGATCACGAGACCTCCGCACCTGAACCTATTGAGCTGGACCTGGAAGACGTGGTCGGCCTCCTCCGTCGAAGGGTGCAGCAGCGAGAAGTCCGGCGATGGATCGAACGCCGCCTCCACGACCAGCGCACCCCCGCGGCCGGTGCCTCCCATGAGAAGGCACGGACGGCCGTGGCGGTCGCGGCCCATACATGACATGAGGGTAGGGAAATGAGGCAGGGTCTTGGTAAGGCCTTGGATAATGTCGGAGTTGGACGACGTTGGAGGCATGAAGGCGTAAAGAACGGCCACGTGGATGTTTGAGGCAAAGAGGTCGAACACGTTGAGTGGGACCTCGCGGAGCTCCTCGTCGCGGCCATCGAAATGGTTTATGATGGTACGGCTTTGCACTTTGATTTCCATCTTGTTCATGGCCATGCACACGCACGTTATCTAATTATTGGAAGTGTGAGATCTGATTCATTATATTGCTCATCTTATATATATATATACAAATATATATAAATATATATAGGGAGAGAATTGAGAGTTCGATGGATCGACGTACGTCGTTATGTTTTGAGTCACCAAGTGCACTCCTTTGACTTGACGACTGACGAATTAAGTGCACAAAGTTGTTGGGGTTTTGCGTCTCGATGCGAGGACTTGAGGGGCAGCAATGTTTTGGGCGTTTCCTCACAACATTAGATATGTGCATGCGTATATGTAGTTTGGTGTTGGATATATCATGCTAACTTCTGCATGGATGCGTCAAGATAACAAGTGAAGAAGCTGAGGGGGGTTTGAGTAGGTTTGCTCAATGCACTCATGCACGTAATAAGTAGGTCACTAATTTGTCTGTTCATGCATGAAGCGTTGGACTTTAGTATGCAACATTGGTCAGAGATTCCAACTCTATCATGTAATCGCAATGTATTCATGGACAAACAAGGCACGCAATCATAGATATTGTTGATAGGCTTGTAAAAGGTCTATTTATTGAGTTTGACAAGTATTTTGTTGTGATGCATGCATTTTATCGTCTTCATGACATTTGTGGAAGGTGGCTCCGTCACCAACTTCGCTTCACGCTGATCCTTTGATTCTGAGATGTCAGTGGGCAACGGCACGTAGTTAAAAAGATGTGAAGATTATTCTAAAAAGTACATTTTTTGAATGAGCATTTTTAAAGATATTAGGCATATGATCTACATATTTTTTTTCTTTCACTTGATTTTAAAAGTCGGTATAATTAAAATTTTAACTCAGCACCTAATAATTATAAACCTATACAAGATGGATATTAATTTCAAAATTAGTAGAAATCTTTGAAATATAAACTGATATCTAATCTCATAAAATTTTAAGTATGCATAATAACTCAGTAGACTAACATATGAAAATGACTAGTCACAACAGCATATCACCATGCCAATTAAGTTAATTCCACTGCTGGAAATATAAGTGTCAGAGATCATATCACAAGCCATTACATTGTTATATCATGAGTCATGACGAATTGTCACGACATCATCAGTCAAGAACAATATTGAATATTCATTTTTACATACGTACAACTGCCAATTTGAGCTCATTCCAATTCAAGAGCCATGATATTATAGACAAGTCGTGACGAAAGAATTTTTATTCGGACTCGAAGTATCGCTGATCGTTAAACCTCATCATGACATGTAACAGACCATAATTAATTTTGGTTGATACTTTAAAATGTTTTCAATGACAGAAGAATGCCTAACCTATCCAAGTACCTTGGGGATCAAGTCAAGATAAATTTATTAAAATACAAAAGTATTTTGAAGGTTTAAACTCAACCCCCGAAGTCAATTTTATTAGAATTACCTTATTTTTACTTGGGAAGGTTACCAAACCTTATAAAACTCTGTGAAAACATTTGAACTCTAAATACACATGTTTAGAGTTGCGTGCAACCTGAGTTTCGAAAACAAGAAATTTGAGCATCTCGAAGAGGTTGTTGAAGGGAGTTCTACGCGATTGTAACTCGGTAGGAGGATCATGTAAGAGTTCATTGCCAAAATTTGTTCTACATATTATTAGGATGATCTTGAAAATCAAAATTTGTTTATCTTTTAGTCTTTAATTCTCTGTAATATTGTTAATTGCTATGAAAAAATATTGAATTTTTTTATATATATTATAATCCATATGATTGTCATGAACATGATTATTGAGTGCATTGTTTTTCTCTAGTTTTTGTTGAATTTATTAATAATTGACAATTGACATATCCTTTATGAATTTATGATCTCTATAGAATCAATTATTAACTTTAACTAGTATATTACCCTCGTGATTCACAGATGGTGTAAAATAAATTATATAAAATTAAAACATAAATTTTATGTTTAAATAAATATTACAATTTTATTAAAATATAATAATCATGCATAAAAATATAAAATATGTTACAAAGTCTCAATATATTTTTCTAGATAACTATTTTGTAAACTACATTTGTCGTATCATTAATCATTTGTCCATCATCATCAAACATTAAAATCATAAGTCAATTTCTATTTGTCACTTGTGAAGGAGTTTCATAAAGTTGGTCACATATAACATTGATTTTCTCATTTATATGACCCACATGAGATAACAATTAATTTTGACTTTATATTTCGATATAAATAATATAGAATATATAGCAATCACGAGAAGGTCATGTTGCTGATCATATTACTGAAGTTAAATTTTTCTTCGTTGTGTGGGATGAACTATTTCCCCTATTCTTCGTTGTTCAATTTTTATACTCTGGAGTAGTTTTATATTAGGAAATTTGTGGAACCCTATGTTCTAAATTTAATCCTTTAATATTTCATTTCTTTCATGCATAATTATCTCTCTTAATGCTTGTTTTCTCCGTGATGGTTATATGAATTGATTATTGACTATTTAGTGTAATCAATTCTTATAGTTTTTATTGCATGAAAGATTGATTATTGAAATTAAGTCAAAACAATGCATGTCATAATTAGTGTTGTCAGAACTGGACCGGACCGATCGGTTCGACCGTCGATCGGAGCCTAAGCCGATTTTGGTTTGATGGAAAGTCAAGCAATAAGTTGGACCAGATGGAATCAGTCAAAAAACTAGAAAAATAGAGATTGAATCACTCAACTAGTTAGTTTAAGTGAACCACCCAGTTCAATTGTAAAATAGAACAAAAAAGAGAAAAATTGGGGTTTGAAAAAAAAGGAGGTGGGCTTTGGGAGTGATTGGTCATGAAAAAAATTGTAATTCAAGGCCTTTCAAACTCTTTTTCTTTCTTTTTAATTATAAAAGAAATTATTTAACTGATATTTGTGTTTGAATAAATAGTTATTGAATATATTTTATTATAGCTTTTGAATATAAATAATTATTATTATATTTTTTCTTTTTCTTTTTAAATTATAAAAGAAACCCATTTTTTAATATATTTTATTAATAGTTTTTTATATCAAATAAAATGTTAATCGATCATAACTAATATAATTTAAAAGTAATTTAAATTTATTTTTATTTAATCTTTATCTAAATTATAAATCATATTTCAATTTAATATTTTTAATAGTATCTAGTTCGATCATCCGATTTAATCGGTTTAATTGATCTCACTAAACCTGGGAGCTTCTCTGGCCCATCGTCCGATTTGATTATGACTACCTTGGTGTCATGACCCTGGTTCGAACCTTGGTTTGATCCGTAAGTCGCGACTTATTACGGTCGATAAAATACAATATAGCGGAAGTGTGCCATAATTCATTTGATATATCACATGATATTATCACAATGTATCCATAACGCAGACAATATATATATTGATCTCAGAGAAAATTCACACTATTTCATATTTGTACATTATACAACATTTTCTTTTTACATATAATATCCTTATACGAAAATTATATATCAAGAGGAGACATACATCCTCACAAAATGCACAAAGTAGAGACCTAGGTCTCGTCTATACCTCATAAAAAGTGCTTCAATCCCTACAGAGGATCTCCAAGCACGTCCACAACACTGGTCTACTGATCTGAAAAATATTGAAAACCACATTATGAGCAAACAACATCTCAGTAAGTAGAAAACTCATAGTCTATGTATTATCATCTACTCATTTTAAACAACCCATATAAACATATATCATATCAAATATCATATGTATCATTTCATAAGATAAATTGAAACATGTATCAACACCAACATATCACATCTCCGTAGCATATCATATAACATGTAATGCACTTATGCAATCATGTATGCAACATATCATATCATATATTCATATCATATCAAGTAGCATGATATGCACTTGGGCAATCATGTATACAACATGTCATATCATCAACTGACCAGAGGTATCATATCACCCATTAGGGTATCATATTATCCATGTCGAGGAAACATATTGTCCCTTAGGATATCATATCATCCCTTTCGGGGAATTTTATATCGTCTCTGCAGAAAACATATTATCGCGATAGAGGAAATGCAAATGCATGATCCTTTCACATGTCTATATAATCATAAAACATATCACGTGTGATAGCATTAGCGATTCATTCATTTGATGAATCCATATACAACTTTTCTCAAAGCACTTGCAATCCATATAATAATACAATTGCATCACTAAGGATTTCATTTCATGGACTTCACACTTCACAACATCAATTTGGTATCAATTTTGCACTTGGTAGATTGAGTGAGGTCAGTTATGAAATTCATAACAATTAGGAAACACAACATATTTAGATGCTACAAATTTTATAAGAAACTAGACTCTTATAAGTTCAATCCATGTAAATATCTTCTTTTAAATTGTTCTGTAATGATCATAGAAAATTCAAATAAATAACATTGTTCTTGTGCATCTTTATGTTCTAGCAGATTGAGTGATGTTGAATATAAAATTCATAACTCATGCAATACCAACTAAAATTAAACCATTACAATTTTATGAAACTATAATTCTAGAGGATAAAATCATATAAAAATAAAAGTGTTATCTTATCTAGGGAGGTCTCAGAAAATTTAGAGATTTTCCTATGTTATATTTCATCTCAGAGTCCTGACAGACTGTATGATGTACAATGTAAAAATTATAACCTGCGATTTAAATAGATTATGATTGTAATTTCAATTGGATATGAAAGTATACTTCCATTAGTTTGTGATATAAAATTATCATGAACTCGTTATACGAATACTATTTATTTCATAATTTACAATTCAGACCAACTATTTCAGAAAACAGCAAGAGTGAGTCCTAATCATTTACTCATAACTTCTAATATACAATTCATAATTATTCCATTCCAAAGCCTATGGAAAGTAGACTCCAAGAGTATATAACATGAGAAGTTTTATAATTTTTGAAGGAGATAAAGGTATCAAATAATCCATATGAATTTTCAGCAATGATTTTGCTTCAGCTAGGGGTGTGTTGTACTCATAGAAATCTTAACTTTGATCTCTTCCATAATTAGTGAAAATTAGTTGAACCTGAGAGTAACCCATGATAATAGAAACCCTAGGTTACCTGAAATTTGAAGAGAAAATTCATAAAAGAGGAGTTAACTACTTACCTTATGGCAAGAACTCTAAAAAACTTCACTTGGTTTGATGTTTACTTCAATAGTGTAGATCTTCTTCTTCTTCCTCTAGAATTCATTTTTGGGAGGTGTTAGATAAGTAACCAGGTGAAAAAAAAGATGAAACTTATTCTTTATCTTCTAAAGTTACTGACTTAAGACATGATGACATTCTTCTATATTTATTTATTTATTCATTCATTTACTTAAGACATTACATGTAAATAAGAAACTACCCCCCATTGGATTTAAAAAAAATATTTATAAAAATAAATTTCAAAGGAATCAAAATCTAAATTTTGGTCCGAAAAATATAATCGGCAATTTTATAGATTTTTCATTTTCATCCTTTCATTTTACCTAACTAAAACTTTTTCTAAAATTTATTAAAATCATATTTAGTACACTTTATCATATAATAACAATTACCGGGACTTTAATTTTTCAAAATCTAATTTTTCAAAAATCATATTTTCATGCCTAAGTCGAATTTCACTAATTTTCAGCATATGAAAACTGAAACTATAATACACACTTTAACACATATATCATAGTAGATATTAAGCACATGAATACACAATTGACATTTATAATCTCATATGAATTATATCATGAATATCACACTTGGTCATAACTTAGGTTACTCATTTCAGAGTCTTAGGTTGTGTGGTTTGTTGATTGGACTTGCATAAGCGATCAAGAGTTCACGAATTGCAATGTTAATGCATCTTAGGTTCAAATTGAATTAGGGCGAATTCTTTTGAATGTCCAGGTTAATATGAAATTAAGATAGATAATTGCACATGTTTAAGGGATAAAAGCTTAGGCAATTCTTATCAATCATTAGATATTGCCTGCACATAAATACGATTCAATCTAACATAGTGATAAAACAAGGTGCCTTAATTTTTTAAATTAACTGATCTTATTCTATCTTATCTTTTCTGACTCAATCTTATTTGTTAATTTCTATTTCTCAAATTTCAATCACATTAAACTTTGTCATAATTATTTTTTTCTCTATTAATTTTGAAATTTGATAGATTAGATTACATTAGTTACTGTGAGTTCAACACTCTACTTATACACTATTGATTTATGAGTAGTCATCGTGCCTTAAATTTTCAACCTTATTTGGTAAGTGTTATTGATATATGAGTAAGTTATAGTACGAATTTTCTTTTAAGGAGTAGAATATAATAACCCAAATTGAAAGGAGCCCCGTTAATCCAAAATCTCAAAATGGAACTCAAACCTAATTAAACACTCACTATATACACTCTAAACCAGCCATCCAAAAAACCATTTCTCCCCTTCTTTTTTATCTCATGGCCTCCCAAAACCCCAAATCTTCTAGAGCTTTACTTGGTGTTTCTTCTATTTCAAGAAGCCAATCAAGAGGAAATTATGGAGGATCAATAGGCATTAGGACAAAGGAAAGAAGATGAAAAAGGAGAGGGAGCTTCATTTGGATGCTAGGCATGTAAAAGGGATCCACTTCTCTTATTTTAAACATTGATCATGTGAATGATTCAATAGAATTCACCATAAGTATGAGTTTGTGGTTAAGTTAGGAGAAGAAATATTGATTTGCATGTGTATGATTGATCATAGGTTTTAAATTTTATCATGTTTCCTCATATACCATGTTGCTTGATCTGGTCAAATTGGATGATATTAGAGATGTATGCACAAATATGCCAATTTGATTTCTCTAGATTGTGTTTGTGTGTATGTCCATATCATGGTAATTTTCTTGTCCAAAATCCTTCCTATGTTCCATCAAAACTTAGGATTTGATTCATCCTAAAAATGCTTAATGTGTTGCTATAGGAATGTCTATATGACTTCCATGGTTTTTATTAATGGTGACAAATTAATTGATGTATTGCAAGAAGAAAATCCATAGGAATGGCACAAAAATCTTTCAAGATCATTAATATGGGTAATCAATAAGGTCTATTGGACCATATTGGCTAACCATATCAGGTGTGGTAAGTGATCGATACGATTGTATCAGACGATATGACATGAAAAAATTCTCTTGAATTTTTTTTCTCAACTTCTAAATTTAATACAGTCATTTTCATGAGTATGACTTATTTGTATTGATACTATACGATTGTACTAGTGAATACGGGATGCCCATATTGATATTATAAAATGTGCATTTTTTTTTCTTTCTTTTGATTTTCGATATGTATTGATAACCTAAATGTGAATGACATGCTCAATTGTTATAGGATTATATAGCTCTAATCTTATTTTTTTATTATTCAAAGTTTGTCTCCATTTTGAAGAAAGGGGGTTTCAATATTTTAATGCTTTGGTGGGCACTTTCATTTTTATTTTAGTCACATTTTTGTTTGATCACAGATAAATATATTTATGAATACTATTAATTATTGATTTTTCTCTTTTCATTAGAGGATCTATTCTTTTTTATTTATTTTAGTTCAACTTGAGTTACATCTTGTTCTAAAACAAACAAAAAAAAACGGTTACATAGGTTTTCACCTCTTATATTTTTAAGTTAATTAAAGGAATAACTTGAGTTATATCTTGTTAAAAAAATATATTAGCAGATTTCTGAATATAACCTTATATAGAAAAAGTATTGACCACTTGAAATTTAAGATTTTTGACATAAAAGTACTAACATCAATGCTAAGTGATAAATTAACCATTTAATATTTAAAAAAAAAATTAAATAGCAGGGGTCATACAATTCTCCGTGATGGGAGGAGAGACTCTGCTACAATCTCACTAACTTTGAGGCACAATAACGACACGAGGAGGCAGCCCCTCCCTCCTCCCAACTAGCTGCCCATCATCCGGTGAATTCGCTTGTTTCCTCACCCACCCAATGACCCCCCGTGTTGCTTTCTATTTTTATTCTTATAGATAAAATTAAATATGCTATTGAACGTACTTTAGTGAAGTCTCGCATAATTACTTAATTATATGAGATAATTACCCAATTACCTCTCATGAACTACTAATTCTTTTCACTTTACCCCTGTTATTTTTTTTATTTTTCATTTCTTTTACTTTGTAATATTAAAATATGTTTTCAAGGATTTTTCCCCAAATGATGATAATGGGTAAAAGTGTAACTAAATAACTAAAAAAGAATAGAAAAGCTGACGATCG
Source organism: Pontederia paniculata (assembly GCA_001647135.1). Taxonomy (NCBI): domain Eukaryota; kingdom Viridiplantae; phylum Streptophyta; class Magnoliopsida; order Commelinales; family Pontederiaceae; genus Pontederia; species Pontederia paniculata. Next base: position 10,667 of record LTAE01007289.1, read on the forward strand.
GATGAAATGGAATATTATGATAGTTCGCGAGAAGTAAGTTGGTAACTGGAAGTGAAAATAAAAGTTCAATAAAGGCCCTAAAAATATAAATTGGTCAACCAAGAGCCAATTTTGTTCTCATTGAAAGTTAGCTATGAACAAAATTGGGGAAAAGCATTCTCTCCTCAAGAAAATAAAGTTCATCTTCCCCTAGCTAGATCTCTCCTCACGAAAATAAAATTCATCTTCCCCTAGCTATATATATATATACATATATATATATATATACACACATATTTATATATATATATATGTCACACTAGGAGCAAATTATAATCGTACCTTATTTTATTTTATTTTTTGAAACACAAAGACATAGTACTTTCTCATGATTTGTTTGTCTCCATTATTTTTTTTCTCAAAATAAAAGAAAAGAAAACTCAAAAGGGAAGGGGGAGTAAGTTAGCTCCTCCACCAGCCCACCACATCTGCCTTTCTTGAGTACAAGCATATATATAGTGTGCGTGTGGGTGTCCTAATTTATTATATAAGTATACGACCGAGAAAACAACTCAACATCATTACCGTCCGGTAGAGCAACCAGTCAAAACACCCACCCGAACAAATACCCATTTATTTATTGATTATCTCCTGCCCATGTGCCACACATCTGCTGAATCCGTCCGTCCGTCCGTCCGTCCATCCCACGACCCACGCACAAATTCCACCTAAAACATCCTATCTATGTTTCTCCAATTCCAAACTTCCTTGATCGATCTTAATTCCTCAACCTGATAATATATATCTATCTATATACTGTCGTCTTGATAAGCTCATAAAGTTCTAAGTTCCACTCTCTGTTACATGCCTTGTATCCTCCTCAAATATTTAGCACTCCATTTGTTTGGACAACATTCCCTCGACTTCTATCCATGATCCACAGTTGTTGAACTGAGAAGAAAGAGACGATCAAGAAAAAGAAGTGATCAGTGCACAAAACGATACATGCATATATATACATATATATATATATATATATATATATATAGAGAGAGAGAGAGAGAGAGAGAGAGAGAGAGAGAGAGAGAGAGAGTAATATACTAATATCTTGCGTGACATTTATACCAAAAAACATAAATAATATATATATATATATATATATATATATAGAGAGAGAGAGAGAGAGAGAGAGATCAGTACAACCATGACCGCTGCAGCAGCAAGTAGTTCGTTGATGATGAGCAGTAGGCTTCAGCAGACGCTGCAGGCAGTTGCCCAGAGTGTACAGTGGACTTACAGCGTCTTCTGGCAGCTCTGCAGTCAGCAATGGTGAGTTTATTTATGCCAAGTGTACGTATCATATATAATTTTGTCTAAACAAAATCCCCTATTATTATTTTTTATTATTGTTTTCTCTGATGCACTGAGTTTTTAATAAATGGATTAGTTAGCTACTCCATAAAATTATGGTATATAATTAATTAAATGGGGATGGAGTGCAGGATTTTAGTGTGGGGCGAAGGATACTACAACGGACCGATAAAGACGAGGAAGACGGTGCAACCGATGGAAGTGAGCACAGAAGAAGCATCCCTGCAGAGAAGCCAGCAGCTGAGGGAGCTCTACGATTCCCTTGCCGCCGGGGAAACCAACCAGCCGGCTCGCCGGCCGTGCGCTTCACTCTCGCCGGAGGACCTCACCGAGTCGGAATGGTTCTACCTCATGTGCATATCATTCTCCTTTCCTCGTGGTGTCGGGTACGTAACTTTATTTTCTTTTCCAAAAATATATAACGTTTCATCTTTCTTACTAATTATAATACAGTAACATGTTAAATATATGAATTATAACATGTTTGTTTTATTTCTTACTTGTGTTAGGTAGACTAATTGAGGGGTTAATGAACAAATATTTACGAGATTTAACTATATTTTACAGCAACAGTTTAAAGTAATTGTACAGTCATCAAATTCATTAATTGACTAATTTTGGAACCTTTGTCTCTCATCATCATCATCATCATCATCATCATCATCATCATCATCATCATCATCATCACCACCACCATCCAGTAAATCGTACCAGTAACCATCAGAATTAAGTAGAACTACTAGCTAGTTGAATATAAATTAGCACATCTTATTAATGCGGTACACTTCTTGTCCACATAAATTGCTTAGTGTACTAATTTTGATTCAAAATATAATGATAAATATTTTAGGTTTCCTTCTCTCATTTGTAGGTACAGGTAGTTTATTCATTTCCATTACATTTTTTCGACCATGATCAAAGTAGTCAATTATATGTCAACTTTGCTAACGATTTTTTTTTGTTTTCTTTCTCCATATAAAATTTGGTAGACAATAGAGCTTAGATCCAAATCACCATTTTGGACACCTAACCAAAATGAAGAATTATTTTGCTCATGCTATTCTTTCATCATATATACATCTTATCAGAAAAAAGGGGACACATAGTATGTTTGTGTGTTATCGAAATTACTTGTATTTTGTTAAGATACTATTTGCACTCTACTAGAATTATTAGTAATCCGTAGTATGGTGTAGTACGAAACTTCGCCGCATACTCTTTTTTATTCATAAAAATTGATCAATCGCTATTCCGTGCTCATTGATCTTAAGCAATATGTAATATTGCAATATTTTGTATACGTTTACTTCGTTAAAAATTATTTCAAGGCATATGTATAAGATACAATTTATAGTTCACTTTTGTTGTTCAAGTTGTATTATTTCATATAAATAACTTATGGCTTCAAAGGTATCTATAAAATTTATTGTTACTTTTCTCGATATGAAAAAAAACGAAAATCTAGTAGCTTTTTTTTTCTCAATTCTGTCTTTAATTCAGACCATACTAATTTCCCAATATATCTAATAATATATAGCTATTGTTTTTTATCTAATGTTTGCAATTTATTGAGATAGAAAAAGTGCATTGAAGAAATAGATCAAGAGTACTAATTTTTTTTCATATTGTAGATTACCAGGTGAGTCGTACGCAAGAAGAAGACATGTGTGGCTTACACATGCAAATGAGGTTGATACCAAAGTTTTTTCAAGAGCTATTCTCGCAAAGGTACTCAGTTTTAGGCCCTGCTTGCATGAAAATTTTATAATTTTCTTTCTAACGATTGAAAAAAACTATAGTAGGATCCACACGTTTTGAAAAGTATCTTAGTACATTTTTCCAGCATAAAAAATAAAAAAACTATTTTTTGATTATATTGCCAAGTAACTGGTAACTATAAAACATAAAAGAAATCTAGTATTTTATAAAAGAGAGATAGAAGAAAGATAAATTAGTGAGATAGGAGTCAATAATTATCTTACAACGTTTCATGCAATACGCTATTTTTAGATCCAACAAAAAATGGCACTGAACACTTATTCATAAAAATAATTCTCGTCAACGAACAACGTTAAGCGCATTACTAAATAATTTAAAATTCGTAAGTATCAAAATAGACCCTTATAATTATAGGGATAGGAAATAATGATACTTTTTTGGGTAGTCTATGAACCCTTATTATGCATAAGATCACCAAAAAAAATATTTATACCATTAGATACATATTTACCTATATAATTAAATAATTGAAGTTTACTAAACTTATATGATTATATGTATAATATTAGTTTCTATATTATTATTTAATTTGTTTTTAGACTCTCTAAATTAATTACATCTTAGTGTGCTTATTTTTCTTTAGTTCAATAAACTTATAAATATTAAAATATTATTTAAAATCATTTTAATATTAACTTTCTTTTAGAAATTAAAAAATCATGCATGACAGAAAACTATTTAAAAATATTGTGTTTTGGATTATAGTAAACTGTCCACTTTATATATAGATAAAACAAAATATTATATGTGTATACGTGTATTAATGCTATACTATTTCTTGAACCAATAGAGTTTGTCATGATATATATAGATTTTTTTCATTGTTCAATGGAGGTGTTAAACATATATGTTGTCCTACATTTTGAATCATTAGATTTAAAATTAATGGTCTAAATCAAATAAATCAAATAAAAATGATCGAAATTTTATGACACATAAAATTTAATTTTTTTTCTTTTTTGTATTTGAAAACATCTTGGTTGCCACTTCTTATATAAACATATTTAATCGATCTAAAACTCTCGCTTCTAATCAAATTAATTTACACTTGTTTCTTCTTCTAAAAAAAATTACACTTGTTTCTACTTTATCTTCTTATATTTAAACTTGTTGTTTTAATTTAATAAATCGTGTTGAAAATCATGTTAATATCAACCCTTTTAAAAAAAAAAACTTTAATAGTCTCACGTGGCAAAAATACTATTTAATTAAAAAAAAATCAAAGTCCGCTACACAAAACTATCCATTGATGATAAGTTAACATTAAACTCTTTATTTAAGAAAAAACGGTAGAGACTACCATTATTAAAATAAGCAACCTATTCAACTATATATACATTTTACTTTGACTTATTTGAATAAAAAATATTTATCTATAAAAATATTTAATTGAACCAAGGCTCTCGCTATTTTATATTTTTTTACATTTGATCTTGTGTTGTTTTTGTTATATTTTTAATTACCTTTAATAAACTATAAAATACCAAACCTTACTTAAAAACATGTGACTAATAACTCTTTTAAAAAATCATTAAAGGGTATCACGTAACAAAGACTATTTAAGTTCTCTATTGCACAAAAAAATACACTGTATTCATTTATTAGATAAAATCATCTCGAGTACTTTCTTTAATCATTAACTGAAAACTATTAATATTAATATTAATATTGAACTACTTCTTGTCAAATTAAGTATTAGATAAAATGTAATATATGTCTCCTTATATACTACTTCTTGTCAAATTAAGTATTAGATAAAATGTTATTTATTGCATTTTTTTATTTTTATTAACCGATAATAATAATAATAATAATAATAATAATAATAATAATAATAATAATAATAATAATAATAATAATAATAATAATAATAATAATAATAATAATAATAATAATAATGTTGTTTTCTTGAGAAAAAGAAGTGAGAGGTTACCACAATATATATAATTTTCTTTCATTCTTTTGAATTTTAAAAAAAATCATATTTATTAAAAAAATATTAATACAAAAATAGGTTGTATTATTAGATCTTGTGAATTGGTGTAGGAGTAAATTTATGAACTAGTGTTCTAGTAAAATTTGCAGTTAATGATAAATTAAATCTAAATAGATATATTTATTATCAAATCTAGAAATTAAAATTATCAGCTAAAAATTATATTTTATTACCTTAGAATATTACAAAAAAAATAACAATAAAGTTTCCATCTTATTTAGTTTCCTATGTTTCTCTCCTTGTTTCAGTATATTTAACCCAAGCCCTCTGCTTGTAGTCAAACAAGAATTTTTATTTATACCAACTTTTCTTTTAATTTCGGGCACACAAAATGATGATGTGATATATTTTTATTATAAGATAATTTTTTTGCTCTATGAGAAAAATCTTTAAATACTAAGAAAAGTTATAAGAAAATAGGAAAAGGACAATTTCGTTTGTTCATTCGAACTAGCTAGGACTTCTTAAATTTTTTATATCTTAAATTTATTAATACATTTATATAGTTTTTTTTATTTTTATAATATTTATTTTATTTTATATGAATAAGATGACATCATGAGAGGTTGACACTTGTCGCAATCTCATGAATTTATCTCTCATTTTATATTTGTTCTTTCTTTTACAACCCCACAAGAACAATAATGGCTTGATTATTAGCGTTTAATTCATTCTATCAGCATTCACAAGGATTCTAATAACTTTTCATCGTCTTTATAACACCGAAAAGGAATAATGTTTCAAGATTGCCATTTGGAACACAAATTGTGAGACTATGATGTTAGATTTATATGTTTTGTCCTCTTTTGCTCACCAATTTTTTATTCAGATAATAATTCGTTAATGATAAATTACACAATTTGCTTACTATTTTTTTTGTCAACTTTTATGCCGGTCACATTGAAAATATTGGACGGGATGATCAATTGAATAGAGTGCTAACATTCAGGTTATTTTCTTTCCCGTGGCCAATTCCTTAATTTGTATACCAACGAGATGTTGATATGGCAGAATAATTATTAATTTACTCGTCCAATGCATATGGTGCAACAGACTGTTTTATGCATTCCTCTAATGGATGGCGTCCTTGAACTTGGTACAATAGAAAAGGTAAGTAAACATTTCTACCAAAAAATTAAGAAGGTTTACTTGATCGATGGCGATGGCATAAATTGTATTCTTGATCGATCCCAATAGGTTGAAGAGGACATTGGATTAATTCAACATATAAAGAGTTTCTTTATTGATCATCACAATTTGCAAGCCAAGTCTGCAACTTCAGAACAGTCGACATCTAATGTAGTTTCAAGTACAAACCAAATATTACTGCAGCCCCAAATAATCATGCAACAGAAGAGCAACAACGATGTGCACAGTTCCAATCATGAAGATGATGAAAATGATGACGATGACGATGACGATGATGATAATGATGTTGAGGATGATGACGAAGATGATGATAATATCGAAGGTGATGAAGTCATTGATCATGATGGTGATGGCGGCGAAGGCTATGATGATGTTGAAGATAGTTCTGAATCAGAAAACAAGTTCAAGAGGTTCAATAATGACACTCTGAGACCTTGTAATGTAACAGGAACTGATCATGAGATCATTTCGGCAACTGAGGCGAGTGAGCTCATGCAATTTGTTATGTCTGAAGATGTCAGAATTAGGTCTGCAGATGAATGCTCAAACAATCTGGAGTCGGAGCTACAACTGCTAGCAGTGAGCCATAAGAGTAGTGATCATCATCTACTTAATAACCAAAGACGAGATGACACACTCCAAACTTGGCATTTTTTCCAGGAAGATCTTTACAGTGGGTTGCAACAATCTTCAGGTAAGACTTCTAAGATTTAAAATAGCTTCTTTTTTTTTATTTATTTATTTTAGCAACTCTAAGTTTTGCGTTTTCTTGTGAATAAATATAGAGTATATAAATGCAAAAACAAATTAATCTTTGAAATATGTTATATGTGATGATTTGAGAAAATATATAGCAAACATCCCCGACATACATGTACTTGTACAACAATACATCACATTTGATGGTTAGCATGCATGCACATCGATGTTACTCATAATTCCTGAACCACTAATTCAGTTATATTATATCGTTAATAAATAGGATGTTACTCATAATGAGCTAAATATTTACTACTTTGTTTTTCCAATTGTAGGATCTCAAATGGAAGACTTGTCTCCAGAAGATGCTCACTACTTCGAGACGGTTTCAAGCGTCCTGCAACACAACTTGAGTGTGTGGGCGAACTCAAGCTTATTGAATCAACACATGGCTCAATCTCAAAACTCAGCATTTTCCAAATGGGACACAGTTTTCATTAGGAAAAGAGTGGTGCTCTCACAGTTGGAGACTTCTTCCCAGTGGCTGCTCAAGAAAGCATTGCTAAACTTCTCCGGGTTTCACTCTTCTAATTATAAATGCAACAAAGATGACAAATACTCTTCTAAAGAGAAAGATGGGGATAATGTTGCAGGAGTCAAGTTCCGGAAAGGCACTACCCCTCAAGAAGAACTTAGTGTCAACCATGTGCTTGCGGAACGTCGAAGGAGAGAAAAGCTGAACGAGAGATTTATCATACTACGCTCACTAGTTCCATTTGTTACAAAGGTATATACATATGTTATATAAACTTTCAATTTATTTTATTTTACTTTGCTCTATTCTATTTCACATTTTTAAGTATGTATACCTTTTTATTACAGCAAATTATCTAGAGGTTGATTCTATATATTATGTTAACGATTTTTAGATCATATAAAAAAAAGGTAATTAAGTCGAGCATCAAATTTGACACGTACGATTAATAATGTATGCACTTTTTGATCAGTAGAATATTGCCAATTAGAGGACCGACTGACTGCAAACAAATATATGAAATAAGGTTGCGTTCACTGCATTACCATTGCACATTACTTGGCAATGTACATTCCCTATGAGAAAGATTGTCACTTATTAAATTGCCGACAATGTACATTACCTTGTTTAATATGCATAGGTAATGTGTCTAACAATCTTTATTATCTTATTTATTATATAAAATAATTAATGAATAATATACATTTTTTACTAAAATACTCTTGAATGAAATAGTTATGTTTACAAATTTATATAAATTTAATTGAATTATTTGAACTTGAATCACAAACATATACCATAAACTAAAAAAAATATACATCAAATAAATAAATGTATAAAATAAATAATATATAATTTGCTAGAACTGATAATAAAAAATTAATAATATTTATTATATTTTAATAATTAACAATAGATTATTTATTATTTATAATATTATGAATAATCTATTATAGTTAATTGATAATACAAATGTTAAAGTTAGTATAAATAAAATAATAATAATAATAATAATAATAATAATAATAATAATAATTTATTTAATGATAATGATAAAAATAAAATATTATTATAGTAATTAATAATATTATACTAATAAATAAAATATTATATTAATTTTATTTGATTATTTTTATCATCTATTTAAATAAAATTCTAAAGGACGAATGTGGAAAAAAAATTATAGAAGATTGCCACTTGAGTGATAATCTGCATTGCCCTCTCTTTCATGGGCAATCCAGATTGCCACTTCACAAGCAATCTGTATTGTCTATCAACATAGATTACCTACAAAATTAAAACAAGTGAACATGGCAATGTGGTGGGCCCAAGTAATTTAATACAACATTACCTGCAATGTGAAAAGATTATCTCTATAGAAACGCCCCCTAAGATTTTCAAGACATTAATGCATTTGTCTAAAGTATATGGACAATAAGAAAATTATGTAGGAAACACGTAAATTCTGTTCTACTTTGTAATGTTTAACATACATTTTTTTTGTTAATTAACTAAAGAATGTTTCCGAATCAATTCGGTAAAAAAATTCTGAAGATTTTCTTATGGAAAGATTGTCCCCGTGAGAAAACCTTAGTAGACAGGAAAGGATAAACACATGAATTCTGCATAAACCATTTATCCAATTTTCGTGTGTCAAATGTATGCGCCCTGAGTAATATGTTAACCAATCACATTCAAGAATTAATTATTTTCTACTTAAGTAATATGTTAACCTCTTTTTTTTTCTAGGAGTTATTCACGAATTTACATTTCATTTGACTACAAACCTTGTAAGATTTGAATTTTTATGAGCGCAAGTGTTTTCATCAAACTTGGTATATGGATTTACATTCCATTTGCGAAGTAGAGGTCTGAATTGTAAGATCTGATGCATCATATGATCCCTAATTCATCTTCTTCACAAGTACGAAAATTTTAATTTTATTTAAGCTTTTGGTTCTTGCAGATGGACAAGGCTTCAATATTGGGTGATACAATTGAGTACGTAAAGCAACTAAGAAGGCGTATACAAGACCTTGAATTCAAAAACAAGCAATTGGAGAGCCATGGGAAGCTTACTACATCACCAGAACTTGATCAATCAAAGGATGAAGGGCTCCTCCGGAAAAGCAATTCTGTTCCAACAAATATAGTAAACCAAAAAGTTTGCATTTCCAAGGGTTGGAATATTCCAAATAAGAAAGTGAGAGTAATCGAAGCAGAATTGATGGATCGACCAGATGGAACTTTGGAGGCTTCGAGTATAAATGTTCAAGTGTCCATAAAAGAAGATGACGCAATCTTGGAGTTGCACTGTCCCCATGGAGATGGACTACTGTTAAAGATTATGCAAACACTACATGGACTTCAACTAGAAGTAACTTCGATTCAGTCGTCTTCGATTGATGGTTTACTTGATGCAAAGTTACGAGCGAAGGTAAATAATTTACCATCTTGTTTATATTCGCAAAAATAAAAAATTCAATGTAGAACAACTATAGCAAATTATATTCATGCATGTGAAAATTTTAAAATGAATTCAAGCAAACAAATTAGACATTATTATATCCTTGTCCTCGGCATTTGTATATAACATGAAAAAGTACTCTCTTCTTTGATCATTTCCTTATGGAAATTGATTTTTCATTGGATATCTTTTACTTTCCCAGGTGAGAAAAGTTGATGGGAGGAGAGCAAATATCATGGAAGTAAAGAAGGCAATATATTCTATATTTCCTGATCAATAACTTCTTAAACTATTGCTTCAAACATAACTTGTAAGCTTTAGATCTCTGTGAACTGAAAGTATGTGCTAATAATTCTGGATGGGAAAACATGTTGTACAGTCAAAGATTGAAAGAAGCTGGTTCACTTTTGGTCTTACATATGCCTTTTTCCTTTATCTCTGGTTGACTTTAGATGTTAAGGTAGCTATTCTTTTACTTTGTCATTAATTTGGCCTCAATTACATATTTATTTGTGTTCTTCGATGTACCTGTTTCTTTCTGTTTAATGGGATTTTTCAAAATATGAAGGTTGGATGCTGCTGTTAAATAGAAGTGTTATGACATCATCTAAATTGAACAGTCTTGTTTTTATTTTGTTAACCAGCAAGATTGAAGTCATGACATCAGTTAGTGATTTTGGGGGGGTCATTTGCATTGTCCTAAAAAATTATTCTTATATAACATCACTATTCCATTTGCATCACCTAAAACATCACTATTCATCTGCATCACCTCAATGAACTGTCCTAGAACAGTTATGCAAACAACATTCAAACATTAGGAACGAAAGATATAAAATTGTTCCTGTGATAATTCATATAGAAAAAGGGGCATCTTATGTTGTGTACCCTTAGATCAAAGAACACTTCAAGACAAAGATATCTTCAATCTTCAGCACCTACAACCTCATCAAGAAAATTAAAAAATTGCTCTCGTTCAATTTGATCATCAAAGTTGCAATTATGATTTACTTTTTCCTCAGATAAATGTTGCATGCACACTTTGTCATAAGCTGAAATGTTTAAACCTGAGGCAAGGAACAATTCCACCTGATCAACGAAGCCTTCCGTTCGTCCTTTGATAAATCGCTTGGCAGCTTCAGCAAGCAAAAGCCTGAACTCATTGCGTCTCTCCTCCGGTTTGCCCTTGCTAATACTCTCTCTTTGTCTGGAACCATTATATGAAAAATTTTTAGGAGTCATCCAAATTGATAATATTATTCAATGATCATCAGCTAGTCTAGGATAATTGTAATAGCAAAAGGACTTCAATTCCAAAGTCGAGCACAAGAGTGGAGTCAGTCCTCAGAATTACTAATTAATTACTTGTTGAACCTTTTTACCCATATTACTAAGTCTGGTATGTGCTTGGTATGTTTTGTGCGCACTTGTGGTTATGGGCATCTGATAATCTGACAACCGTTTGTTTTAGTTTCGGTAGGAATTTTGAAATATTTTATATGAGCTAGTGCATCTTAGGTCTTCAATATGCTGAAGCCACTTAGGTTCATATATATATATATATATTTGAGAAATGACTCTCTTAGATCTATGCCAGATAGCAAAATGAATTGACTTCACTATTTATACTTATGAAGAAAGAACAAAATAAATAATTGATGAGTTAATCTAGTGATGCACCTATTATAAATCAAGATATTTACCTTCTGAAAAAGGATTCAATGGTACCATTTATATGATGCACTATTATGTCAATATTCTCATCCTGCAGATGTTGCAAGACAGTTAGTTTTTGCTTAAATAATTTAATGCTCTAATAAGTAACAAAAATTGTCCAAGTGCACGATAACAGATAAAGCAGTACTTAACTGTTAGGTTACGGGGAACTTTAATGAACAATGGAACAAGGCACAAGATATCTACCTCACAAGCAAACAAAGCAAGACAGGAAAGGATCGTTTATTTTGTTCTTTTAATTAATAAACCATCTCAAATAACTACTGTTTTAGGTATTTAAACTCATGCGCTAATGGAAATGAAAGATAACTAATGACAACAAAAATACTAACTTGAATCTACTTCCCATTCTTTTCAATATTTTTTTCTCTTTTTGAAAGGGCCTGTGCATTATCTTGAGCATACAATGCGATTTATCCTCCTCAATCAAACCCTTCCCAATCATGAGATTTGCCAATCCTGAGATTTGCATGATAGTAGATAGAGCAGTACTTAACTGTGAGGTTATGGGGAACTTTAATGAACAATGGAACAAGGCACAAGATATCTACCTCTCAAAAAAGCAAAGCAATACAGGAAAGGATCATTTATTTTGTTCTTTTAATTAATAAACCATCTCAAACAACTTCTGTTTTCTTGAATTCTTTCTCAGGTATTTAAACTCATGCGCTAGTGGAAATGAAAGATAACTAATGACAACAAAAATCCTAATTTGAATCTACTTCCCATTCTTTTCAATATTTTTTTCTCCTTTTGAACGGGCCTGTGCATTATCTTGAGCATACAATGGAATTTATCCCCCTCAATCAAACCCTTCCCAATCCTGAGATTTGCCACTTACCCTTTTCACCACTTGAGTGAGAATTGAGAACCATGTTTGTACACTCAAGCTTCCTCACCCAAGCAATGATATCATCCTCATCTTTACCCTATCTCTCATTCGTTGTTAGCATTCCAACAGCCTTTCAATCATCCACTATTAGAATTCTGGCATATTGCTGTTAGCATGACATGATAGGACATATAAGGACATGGACACATGCAGTCCTAGAACTTTCAGCTGCATCTTGTTGCACGAAGGATAGGACCCATAGGGACATGGACACCTTTTTTTCGCTCTGCTCTCTCCAACCAGTGGTTGAGAGTCTGCTCTCCCTCCTGGGCAGGATCTTTTGATATCATCTAGATGACTCTAGGACCGATGAGCAGGTATGGTCATCATGTCGCTTCTCGGCATGGCTGAATGTATGGTGGCACGCATACCTCTCAAAGTCAAAGTGTTCACTTGGCTTTTAAGACATCACAGGATACTTAGTTCCTTATCATAATATACACAGTGAATAGTGATGCAAGACAACCTCTAATTCATTATGAACGTAGGAGAATGAAAACTTAATCTAGTTAGGAGTAGGAAGATAGGAGATTTACTTTTATTAATTAGTTTTATTTTATTTGGCTTTTCCTTTTCTTAGTATTATTTGGAACCCTATTCCTGCTCTTAGTTTTTTAATTTCATGTATTTGGGAATTCATATGTTGGGATCCTTATAGAAGGGTTTGGATGGTTTGTAATGGGGACACTTTTCAGAATTATATGGATCTCTCTTAGTTTCTTAGTTAATTGTTAGTTAGGGTTACCATACATAGCCTGTTGGGCACCGAGTTCCAGTACATCCCACATATTTTGCAGCTGCGATGTTGAGGTTGTGACACCTATTTTTCGGATGTTCTATAATTAGGGGGTCTGGCAGCGAGTGAGATGCAAGGAGATTGACCAATATATGATGTCCTAGAGATCCATCTGGGGGCAGGCACAAATAGGCACTTTCCCACAAGGGGACCACCCACCCTCCCACTTGCGGTGTTTTGACCATATGTTTACAGTGTAATCACACAATATTTGAGGGCGAGCATTGCTACATCGAGAACATTGTCCACCACACACTTTTTTTTATGAGAGTGGTAGTCAAGTATATGATCAAGTGGCAAGAAGGGGACATATATAACTTTTCATGTCATTATTTGACTTCTTGTTTTATTTTTGGGGTCATATTTGTACATTTCAATGAGTTTAATACAAAATGGATGACTAGCAGAATGGTGTAGACATCATTTCTCCTTTCAGAAAACGCTACTAAACCGAAACAGGATTGAAGACCAGTTTCATACGCAAATTGAAATTTTGATTATGTTGTAGAATAGAACAAGCTGCTCAAGGACTCGAACAGCGAATCAAGTTTTTAATCAATACAAACTATCAATTACGTAGAATTGATAAGATTCTACATGTTGCTGCAAAATTGTAAAATGCAGGTTCTGGAATCGTATTCGGAACTACCAAGAAGTTTCTTATGCACAAGGTTAAGGATTGATTAAAAATTCTATTTTTTTTTGAGATGGTTCTATGTTATTTTTATAGAGGAAAAACTCTGTGTTATAACATCCCTTTATAACAGTTACAAGGCATGTTAATTCAGCACAAAAGAAACAGTCATAACAAAAAAAAAGAAACGTAAAAACCCAAACCTAACTAGGAATTCGAAAAGAAATAATCATAGACTAAAAAATAGAAAATTAGTTGTCTAGCATTAGAGTCCAACTCAAAATAGCTCATTCTCGAGCTCAGATGTAGAAAGGTTAGTTGATGATTTTCAATAAATTAGCAACATTAAAAGTGGCAGAGATATCAAACCCTTTTGGAACTTTCCATAATAAATGCATTGTCATTGATTTTATGAAAGATCCCAAAAGGACCAAACATTTTATTTTTGAGCTTGATAAGTTCATGTTAGAAATTTTTCCATTCAAAGAAATAACATAACTAGATCACCATCCTCGTAGACTTTCAATTTGCAAAGACAATTTGCGGCATTCCTATACTTTATATTGCAAATATCAAGTTGTTTCGTTGCTACTTGAATCTCTTGAAGTCTATTGACCATATGATCTTTAATAACATTTTTTTTTTGAAAAAGAGAAAGGATGGCTACGACATTGTGTAGCTATCCAAGTTGTATTAAGCTCAAAATGTTCAATTTACATGTGCTGTATTCCCAAAAGGCACCCAAAAAGAAAAGGAAATGTTGTGAGTAACTGGAGTTACAAAAGAGACATCTCTACCCATCTCCCCATTCTCTCAACAGAAATAAGATGTGCTGTACAATATTCTGAGTGTAACACCTTTCGTTTTCAAAGAGTGTGCGGTTGCGCTGCAGCCAAATGGCCCATGTAATCGCCATAGCNCTACCCATCTCCCCATTCTCTCAACAGAAATAAGATGTGCTGTACAATATTCTGAGTGTAGCATCTTTCGTTTTCGAAGAGTGTGCGGTTGCGCTGCAGCCAAATGGCCCATGTAATCGCCATAGCTGTGAGCCACGGTCGCCTCCAACCGTGGGTTCCCAAACCACATGTAGCTCGCAATGATCCCCATAGTGTCGCATTGGTGGAGGCATCAATATCAGGTACCCGAACCTGTCGCCATACCTCTGCTGTGATGGGGCAGCTTCCAAAGAGATGATCACTATCTTCCGCCGAGCCTTCACATAGAATGCATGTGACGTCCGCATTTTGTACCCATCGTAGTCGGTATGTCCTTGTGAGTATCCTTCCACGTCTCAGGAGCCAGAAAAATACCTAAACTTTTAGGGGCACACGGGATCTCCAGATGCACCGATAATCCTGCCTCTGTTCTGTGGGTATCATGCATGTAGGCAGCAAATGCAGGTATGTTGACCTTGCTGAATAATGACCCGCAAGCCATACCCAGCCATCCTCCCTAGTATCATTTGGGCAGTACCCCGCAATCCTCTCAAGAAGGGAGAGAAACTCTGTAAATCGGCTGTCAGACAGACCAGCCCGGAAGAGTGGAGTCCAAGTACCTGTTGTCCATACCTCTGACACGGAGGCTGACAGGTCGGTCGATAAAGCCGCCAGGCAGGGAAACATCTCCATGAGACTACCACCTGTGATCCATTCATGCTGCCAAAAAGAGGGTCGTCCCTGCCCCAAGGGAGGCAGTGAAAAGGGGGCGCAGAAGGGGGAAAAGCTTAGAGAGACTGAGCCAAAGGTGGGAAGCACCACGTATCAGCTATGTACGAGAGTCCCGTGAAAGATCCCTCCCATAGCAGGCTGTGAACACCAAGCACCACAGTCACACAGGTGGCCCCATGATCCGGCCCACCCATTTTGCGAGGAGAGCAATGTTGGATCAGCGGAGGTCACGGACGCCAAGGCCTCCGTGTGCTGTGGGGCGACATATCTCTGACCAGGCGACTAGATGCACCCCCCTCCTCTCTGTGCTACACCCCTGCCAGAAAAATCTGCTCCCGATCGTCTCAATACGACGCTCAATCTATGCCAGCATCCGTAGGACTGACATGTAGTACGTGGGGAGGGCTGATAGCACCGATCGTAATAGGATCAGTCGGCCCCCACGGGAAAGAAGTCTGGAGCTCCAGCCTTGTAGATGCCTCTCCAAACGCTCCACCAGGGTCCACCCCCTAGAGCCAATATGGTGGTCGGAGAGTGGCAGGCCGAGGTAGGTGATCAGTAATGCACCAACTAGCATTCGCAACTCCTGGGCACAAATGTGGCCTCCTCAGTCATGACGAAAGGAATGAACGAAGATTTGGCATGATTGATCTGTAGACCGGATGTGGCGCTGAACAGCTCGACCAAGATTGCAATCCGCCTGGCCGCCTCTGTAGTGCCCTCCATGAAGAAGAGTGTATCGTCAGCATACTGTAGCAACGGCACTAGAGTGTCCCTCTCCTGCCTAGGCGAGAAGCCCGCTAGGATTCCAGCTTGGCAGGCCGAGAAGGCGCATCGGGCTAGTGCATCGACAGCAAGTGTGAAAAGCATCGGGGCCAGCGGACAGCCCTGACGAACCCCCCTTTGCGGTTGGACCCATCTGCCAGTAGGTTGGCCGTTAACAAGGACTGAGAAGGATGCGGTGGTGACACATCGCTTCATCCAAGTGATCCAGGTCGAGGGAAACCCGCGCACCTGTAAGGAGTGCCAGAGAAAAGGCCATAAGACGAAGTCATATGCTTTGGCGAAATCCACCTTCCAAAGGAACCCCTGACGCCTAGTCCGTCTCCAGAAGGCNGCATCCGTAGGACTGACATGTAGTACGTGGGGAGGGCTGATAGCACCGATCGTAGTAGGATCAATCGGCCCCCACGGGAAAGAAGTCTGGAGCTCTAGCCTTGTAGACGCCTCTCCAAACGCTCCACCACCGGGGTCCACCCCCTAGAGCCAATATGGTGGTCGGAGAGTGGCAGGCCGAGGTAGGTGATCGGTAATGCACCAACTGGTGTTCGCAGCTCCTGGGCACAAGATGTGGCCTCCTCCTCAGTCATGCCGAAAGGAATGAACGAAGATTTGGCATGATTGATCTATAGACCGGATGTGGCGCTGAACAGCTCGACCAGGATCGCAATCCGCCTGGCCGCCTCTGTAGTGCCCTCCATGAAGAAGAGAGTATCGTCGGCGTACTGTAGCAGCGGCACTAGAGTGTCCCTCTCCTGCCTAGGCGAGAAGCCCGCTAGGATTCCAGCTTGGCAAGCCGAGAAGGCGCATCGGGCTAGTGCATCGACAGCAAGTGTGAAAAGCATCGGGGCCAGCGGACAGCCCTGGCGAACCCCCCCTTGCTGTGACCCATCCGCCAGTAGGTTGGCCGTTAACAAGGACTGAGAAGGATGCGGTGGTGACACATCGCTTCATCCAAGTGATCCAGGTCGAGGGAAACCCGCGCACCTGCAAGGAGTGCCAAAGAAAAGGCCATAAGATGGAGTCATATGCATTGGCGAAATCCACCTCCCAAAGGAACCCCTGACGCCTAGTCCGTCTCCAGAAGGCAATGATCTCCGATGCGGTGGCGTAACTGTCTGTGATGGAGCGGCCGTTGATGAAAGCGGACTATACTGGATGGATCAAATCGTCTAGCACCTCTCTGAGCCTGTTAGGCATCACCCTTGCCACTATGAGGTAGATGGCATTAGATAGTGCGATTGGCCGAAAGTCTTCGATCCGCTCTGCAGGAGTGCGCTTTGGTAACATGAAGACTAGGAACCGGTTGATGCGTTCAAAGCCTTGGTTCCCCACTGCGAACTCGCGCACTACAGCCATCACATCCTCCTTCATAAGGGTCCAGAATTCCTTGTAGAAGAAAACCGGGAAGCCATCAGGCCCCGGAGAGCCCTCACCGTTGAGATCCTTCAATGCCTGATATACTTCTTCCTCTAGAATAACCTGAGACAAAACAGCAGCTTGGTCATCAGATAAACGGGGTATCCCCCGGTCATACCAGAGCCAGCGGCTCTGCTGTGGACTCCTGGACGCGTTTCTATAGAATGAGGCAATGGATTCCCCAATGCTGTTGTGGCCGGTGATCATGTGTCCCCCGATCATTATCTGGTCAATCCGGTTTGTTCTTCTACGGCAACTTGCATACATATGAAAGAACTTGGTGTTTGCATCGCCCTCACGCAGCCATGTCTGTCGAGAGCGTTGCCGCCATTGAACCTCCTCCATCTTGTCCTCCATCTGTAGGATACCTTGGTATTGCCTCCTTAGTGCCACCTCCTCTGTTGAGAGGTCCCTCGAGTCCTCTAATCGGTCCAGCTGAGGGATGGACTCAAGAGCTTCGGTGCGGCGTTTGTCACGTTCAGCGCGCAGCTGTTTTCGATACCTGATCAGGTAGCTGCGAAGGGCTGCCAGCCTCGCCACAATTGTCCTGGTTGTTGAGCTTTCAGGTGGGGTGGCACGCCACTGTTCGATTACGAGTTCTTGGAAGCCCTCCTCCATAAGCCAAGCACGTTCAAAA